>PNEQ01090600.1:22312-63498 GCA_003012365.1 Medauroidea extradentata
TACGTTCAACTTATCAAAAGATTACTGGCTTTTCCTTGTACGTGGAGCTACTGCCCTATTTGACTGAGCCAATAAGAATGCCGCTATTTTAATATTTAATGCATGTTATTGGTCTGCAGACAGCTACGTTGTGTCAGTGTTTTCAAGGCTATGTTGACGCAAAACATTTTCGCGATATACCATCATCTCTAGTCATGGTTCTAGGTCCAGCGGTTTGGGCTGTGCGTTGATGAGTGAGTGAGTGTGTCAGGACACCTCATTTTATATATTAAGATTATTTACTGAGCGCTATCAAGGCGGTGTCCGGTAAGTCGACGACCAATTGAAAATGTGTCCCGTACTTACAATGTATTGAAACCTGGCTTGTTCCCAACAGAAAACATGAATTATTCATGTCCATGTCAATGAGACACACGGGCCTGCTGATCGAAGACAACGCCATCGAATTCATGTGCAGATGATTTCCACTAATAATTCAACTCACATGGAAGAAACTAAGTACAGTACATTAAGATCTGGGTCTCAGCTCATAAAAAATCTACTTCTGCATCTCACAGACTATTGCGTACACCGAACCTGAAAATGTAAACTCGCGTAAATATATCATGGTCTGGATGATTTCATCCCTCGCGCGTCTCAGGGGTTTAACTACAAATATCACACACTCGGGGTCGCGGTAACCTTTCACTCGTCGACCCAGTCAAAACAATAACGTTTCAAGAAAATAATCTATTATTTCCCAAACTCACGCAGCCAATGACTAGGGATAACCGTTTTTCACGAAAATATATTTGCATTAGCTACGGTTCAGTGACTTGCATATATATATATATATATATATATATATATATATATATATATATATATATATATATGTGTGTGTGTGTGTGTGTGTGTTGTTTTTGTTCAGTTATATTTCGCGTATTTCTGTATTGAAGATTTTTAATTTAAATAGGATATTTATAGTAAGGTTACTGTGACATCGAAAGTATGTAAAACAAAATTCGTAGTTTTAACACCAAGACGTGTAAGAGCTGTAGCAATCAAGTCTCTAAAGGGAAGTAATTAAATATTTTCGCAACAATAAACTAGCACAGCAATTAATCTTACATCGAGAATTGTAGACCAGGAGTAGCCAATGTCCAAAGCCGTAGCCATTTCTAATAGAAAGCCATCTATTGGGCAATCTCTGCCACGCCAATGGCTTTTGTCTGATTGGTATGTCTGCCCTACACACGGTCCAATCAGGAAAAGTGGTTGCCGTTGTGACCCTCGTTTGTACTGTTGCTACTTCGAAGGTTGTGGCCGTTTACTAAAGACAGCTAGTCCATATCTGGCTTATTGTTGGTTAGTAATGATATAACTGGGAACTCAACAAGCCTTTTACAAAGTGCAGGACGTAACCTCGCTACATGTTCGGCGCAAACCTCAATATTTCACAGTTGTAAAACTTGCAATTACATTTTAATTCATGAATGTAGCAAGGAGTTTGTTGCAGAAACATGTTTGCACCATTTTCTTTCAATGCCTTGAGTTCACATCAGCAGCTCTGCTTCATATAGCTGGGGACAGGAAGTTTCCACTAAAATATATTTTCCTCACTTGTTGTCAATGTCTTGCGTGCATATGTACAGCTCTACTTCATGGTTATTGGCTGTGTGTATTCGTGCATAGTCGTCTTTCATTTCACTGCACCAATCATATAGCAAGGTAGTCGTGGCACCATACGTCTGTGATTTGTCAGTAAAACCGTAAGACAAGTGAAACTTTCAGAATCACTGACCATAAAGCAGAGCTGCAGATGTGCACAGAAGACAATGAAACAATTTGATGCAGAAATATTTTCTCCACAAACACTTGCCTCTATTCATGACCGAACAGGTAGAACAAAAATGTTAAACGTAAAACTGATCACGTCAAAGTTCTGATGCAGGTTATTCCGTGTTGTCTACGAGTTTATTTGTGTGTTTTCTACTGTTTTGCAACTTTTCGTTTGTTGATACTTACTCGGAGTTATTTGTATTGTGACTGACCATATGATCACCATCCTAATTAATCCGCAATAATAAACAAATCTGTCGTGCGACAATTCATTCTCCACGGTATCGAGTCACAATGCCTCCTTATTCCCCCCACGCCCACGCATGAACCCACCTAACTGGCGAAGAGAAGAGGAGGAGAGCCAGCTTGTAGAAGTTAAGTAACAACAGTAATATAATATTAATACGTGTAATGTAAGTAATATTAGGAGTAATGAGATGTATGTACTGTAACTGCCAAATGTTGAACTAAGTAATAATGATAAGTGTAGAATAAATGTAGCAACTAAGTAATTACTGTCCTTGTTGGGCGGAGCCAACAAACGCAAGCTGCCTCCTGATTGGCCCATGGACACCAAAGCCTGCGAGAACACACTCTAAATCTGAATTTGTGAATATTCACTTATTCACGCTGATGGATGGAGCAGTTTCAACAATTTGAATCTGTGACAATAGTCACTATTTAATTAGTGAATGTTCACTGATTTCCTTTAAGAGTACCAACATCTCATAAGTGAATCAGTGGATATTCACAGTTTTTCTCAGTTGTTTTCAAAGAACAGTTTTCACTTATTGAATCAGTGAAAAATTACTGGAAAATCAGTGGACATTCACTAATTAGTTCGTGGAATGTTGGCACTCTTTATTGGAATCAGAGAATAGTCACTGATTTTACAGTGGTTTATCACTAATTCGATTTGTTGAAACTGCTCCATCCATCGGCGTGAATCAGTGAATATTCACTAATTCAGATTTAGAGTGCAGTGGCGGGAACTTGGCGTCAAACAGGAGAGATGCGAAGGTTGTATTAAACGGTTAGAGGAAAATACGTTAAAGCACGGTTCGCGTATCGCGATGAAGTTAAGAACGACTTAAATAAAAATTTGAAATTAAAATATGAAAATTTCAGAAATGTGTATAAAGTACAAAAATATTTAATTTTGATTTTAAATATGTTAACTTGTAGTCTGCAACATTGTTATCCACTGTGAATTCGTTTCAGTTTGGTATGTCAGTTGGTATTAGTGTCGTGCACAGAACCGTAACATGTAAGTTTTGACATTTACGAGCCATTACGCAACAATTATGAGACATAAACAAATTTCGTATCAGCAAAATCGCGTCACAAAATTATGTCTAAAATAAAAATAATATGTGGTACAAATATAAAAATAAAAACATGACGATGAAAATTAGTGTATACCATGCCCTTAAGGTAGAAGTAAATTGAGCCAACTTACGAAAAGAAAACACACTTCGAATAAGGTGTGAATATCATTTTCAGGCACCGTATTCATTGAAAACACTGTTTCTAAGCCCTCCTATTTATTAAAACTGCCTTTCAGATTGCCGTACTTCAAAATGTACTAACTGGATGTATGTGAAACTCAGATTGAGACGTGTACTGAACTTTGCTACAGACTTCCCACAAATAAAGTTGTGTGTTCACAAGTTGAAGTCCCATAGTGAAACTGGTTCAACGGGCATATTGCCGGCTACTTCAGCGAATGGCTTACAGTGGCGATGTGATAATTGATGCGCGCTCCAATATCATGCAGTGTTCCGGTGTGCTTCGGTGAGAAAATCAAATTAATATAATGGAAGCAATACACTCAAGTGTTTATAATCGCTAAACAAAACTCCTGTTCAAAACAGCCACGCATTAAAAAAAAAGAAACAAAGTGGCAAACATAAACAAAAGAACAGGACAACAAACATACAAATAAAAGCGATAAAACACACAAAATAAACACTTGAGAAAGACGACTAGGCCCCAAGCACACCGCACAAAAGAATTAAAACAAAAAAATGTAAGGTGTTTAGAAAATATAACTTAACCTTACTAGATACTCAAAATCGTAAAAATTCCCAGAGGAAGAATAATAAATAATAAGACATTGATTTGTGGTTTGTTAAATAATGAAATTATTTTTATTTTTATTTCTTATTTAAGTTAAATAGTTTTTTCTTTTCAAATATGCAAACAAGCAAATAACATTGAAATATGTTAGGCATGTAAGCCTATATGAATAGTTTAAATTAATAATTAAAATTATGTGCAAACGATAGTATAGATAAAAGGAAAAGGGGTACCCCGCACATTATTTATTACGGAAGTTAAGATATAAAACTTTCAGATCATTAATAAAACAAATTATAATATTAAAGCTTAAATTTTACAGGAAAGCAAATGCTGTATTTATTATTTAAACCAAAATTACATATCAGGATTATGACGTGTCGCTTTAATAGAAAATAAATAATATTAAGGTAATTTTAATTTTAAAGAAGGTAAATAAGTTGTCCCGATGACACTTAGCTGTCCTGACGTCAAACGTAGTGGTGGTGAGTAATATGGAATCGGAGATGTAAGCACACAGTTCCTTCACTGAATGCTGGAGAATGGAGATAACGTACGCATTCTTAGCAGCGACGAAAACACCAGTCCACTAGCTCAACCGCCGGGACGAGCCACGAAACAAACCAAGATGGAAAAGTGCCCATAAGGATGTGAGGCCAAACACTTGGACCCTCACTAAAAGAAAATAACGCGAAATTATTAAAATGTGAGCGCAAAATAACTAATAAAGAAACTCTCTGAAGACAAGTACTGAGGGCGACGAACGAAGCAGAAAAACGTAGCACTACATTTTAAGACAAAAGCTACATTTGGAGTTGTAGAATAAAATAAAATAACTATTCCAGTAGACTACATGATGATATTAAAAAATAAAAGCAGTTAGGGCATCTACGTCTCTACGTCTGCTGGAAAGATACGAACACCGCAACAACACATCATGTCGTGTTCACTGCTGATCAACGAGTGCCGGAAAAATGGAGGAAAGAGAGGTAACAGAGCACAAACAAAGGCGCAGCGCAATAACAATAAAACGCCCCACTAGATGGCAGGGGCAGTCAGAATCGCCTACCGACAAGGAGGCCCAATGCTTTCACGTGTACAGAGCTGCACAGAAAGGACGAAATCACGTGATGGACATGCAAAGTACACGCACCCTGACACAGCAAATGTCCGCACTGCAGGAAGAAACAGTAAAATAAAGAAGAAACAAAGCTTCGGTTAAGGAATGCAAAACGTAGCCGCGCACATCCGGCTAACAAGGAACACGTTACTGCAGCCTGAATCAGCTCTACTCATAACTAACATGTGGAGGAAAGATAGACTGTAATGAAAAATAAAATGTACTCAAACATCCAGAGTAATATAAAATTACTGAATGACACCAAATTTCTGTTAGTATAATGTAACCAAGATAATATCAATGAAATAAAAAAGTTAAGAAAATGAACCTAAATTTATGAGAATGTAGACAAAATATTTTAATATTTAATTTACATAAGTCGTGACGTATATAGTACGGCACAGCAGTTCCGTCTCTTTCGAATCTTTTAACATGCAGGTAGGCGGCGCCCTTAATGTCAGCATGATTCCTTTAAGATAATAAGAGTTGTAATAAGAGTCAGGGCGGTAGACTGCTGACAACGACGACTTAATAAATATTCTACGTAATTTAGTAAGGAATCACTGAAACTATCTAACGTGTAACTATCTTGCTCAGATCTAAGATCAGGTCAATAATCTTGTAGAACAATTGTCGCACCCTGAGAGAACAGTACGGACTTCGCCGTTTCAAAATTGCTTACTAATTATTATTTACAAACTCTAATGAAACGTTATAGTGTTACTTGTAAAATTCCGTTCTTTTTCTGTATTATTCGGCGTTCTGGTATCATTTCTGCCAGTTTGTCTCCGTGTTACAAAAAATTAAGTATTTATTGGAATTCTGTTTTGTAATTTGTTGTGCTCACGTACATTGATATTTGTTTCTTCAATACGTGTTGTTGTGGTCTTCACACGACTCATGTGTTTATTGCCAATAATTCATTAGAAATGGAGAATGTCCACAAAGCCCACGCGTACCTATACTCCCTTTACAAGTACACCGTCGAAGATCGCCAGAGGATTTTACCGTTTAAACTTGTTGGCAGTGCTCCATTCAGAAATAGTTGAAAACCACTGGTGAAAAGTGAAATTTCACTAATTCCGATGTGAAGTGTAGTTAGTAGTCGTCTCCCAGCATGGGGCGACTGCAATAACTTGACGAGACAGGAACATTTAGATTGTCCAACGACCTTTAGTCCAGACTCCACTGTGTTATACTTTATCGAGCACCAGCGGTCAGTTCACCGGTTCCTACCCCAGTGAGCATAACATTTCCTGGTCCCTTCTTATCACTAAATATCCTTAACTTTGAGGAGATGCTTTCATGATCGGGTCAACGCCAATACCTTCTAACTCGGTGATCACATGAAGTTCTGCTCCAGAAAGTCTCGTCTTGTTTGTAGATATCTGTGGGAGTTACCCCAAGCAGCAAGTCTCTGACTTGCCCCTCTCACCCGCGCATAGTTGACACAGCCAGGACGACTGCATATCTAGGAGATGGTTGGAGGGGGGAGGTGGATCCCCGCGCGACAAATGGCAGCGTCAACACAGATCAATTAGCAGCGCGCCCCTAGAGAAGCTGGCACCGTGCGTCAACTACACGACCACGTCACAAGTACAACACAGACAGACAGAAGACTCCCGCAGTGTTTGTTCCAGACAACTCCGTCTCAAGAACAACACCCATTTCTCTCCGCTGGCGTCACTCCTACCTTCTGTAAGACCAACAGCCTTCCCCAAGATAGACGAAAAATAAAATTGCATATTTCCCTTTGTCGCATAACACTAGGGACCCTTAATTTTATCGAAAATACTTTTGCGCAACTTTGTTTGAATGCATTACGTGCACACCTGCAGCCAATGATTGGATGTTTTAACTCTCATGGTCTTGGGGTTCAGCAAGGTAATCACAGACGTCTGGTGTCATTGTAAACGTGTTCTGATTGGTGCAGTCAAACAGGTGTCGCTTCTACGCAAAGACGCGCTGCTAATTGCCATGAACAACTGTAGACATCTACACAAGGTATTGAAACAAAGTGGTGCAAAATTTTTGCCGCGAAATCCAATTGTCCTTAGCTATATACGTTCCATCGACAGCGGGGTCACTAGAGACGGTACACAATGACGTGAACTGCGAAAGGAATCGGCCATGGCTGTTTCTTACAGAAATATCTCAGGACTCGCCTGGAGTGTATTCGGGAACTACGTTAAACCAAAATAAGGAGAGCCGTAACCGGTTTTTGAACCTATTTTGTATTCAAATTAACTATTTTCAATATGAAAACTATCATGAAACTAAAAAGCAGTGTAAAATATTCACTAATATTTGGCCCCAGTAAAATACAGTTTTTGTTTATTATAAATGATGGCGAGTGCTCAATTTAAAGTGAACAACCTATACTATGATAGACATGTGATGGAAAATCACGAGAATATTTTCTGCCAACGTATTCTCCTAACAAGTGTAGCGTTCTGCTCTTTGCTTTATTGGACGATGGGCTCGCAGTCCAGACCTGTTCCTGTATGGCCGTGGGCTGGACTCGATAATCCTATGTAATCTGCGTCCTCAGAAACGTATTAATGGGCTGCTGCCCCAGTTAATTGCCAGTTGGTTGTACTTTTGACAAAGAAGTTTTCATGCAGGTTTGCTGACGGTACAAAGTTCTCAATGGCGGGTTTCATTAACAATGGCCCAATCACGGAAATCCCTATACAAAGGTGTTAGAAATTCAGCTTCCTGTGCGAAATTTCTGGATCTCTTACAATAACACTTTAAACAATAAGCATTCTACTTTTTTAAAGGTAAACTGAAGCACTGAGAAAGCTGAAGAAATTTAAAAATTACTATATATAAATAAAACTATTCAGTTAAACAAGTTGCGTCTATGTGCATATGAAATTGTCTAAAATACCTTCCTGTGGAATATCTCTTAATATATTTAAAGTAAAACTTTATTATTGGTTAAAAGAGTATTTCTAAGTACTAGCCTATGATAAGTAGATTATTTATTATTTAAATTTCGTAAATGCATGCTTTGTAGGTCGAGCCAATGCTACAACGAGAGTTGTGAAATTTAAACATAAAGTCTCTGAACGAGAAAAATTGTTCGTTAATGTTGACGTGAGGTGCAGTTCCGCCTTGCGTGCCATTCTGTTGTTCTGCTTCGAGCATAATGGGCGTTGTTTTATCAGCACGTCGCTCGTAAAATGTAGAGAGACTTCATAGCAGCACACGATACTTTCCCCACTCTCCCTCGCCTCTTATCTCGTGTAATGATATAGGCATTAATCCGCCTCTATGGGCGGTTCTATTAACTGACCTACTAGGATTAGGTTCGTTTACTCAACCACGTGACCAGTTGTTTACTTTTTTTGTTCACTAGATGTATTTATAAAAAGTTGTTACTTGAAGTTGGATAGGTTTTCGCAATCACGTAATCAGGCTGATAATGTCTGAATGTCTGCAAGCGATACAGTGTTTTAAGTAAGCCCACATATATTACGCGTTTGTAATTTTTTTTTCTAAATGTGACTACCATAGCTGATTTTTATCCCTTGTGGTATTTATATTCATTAGTTTGGTGCTTCGTTCTTTAATTTTTCAATCATTCAGACATTCAACTTCCGTTCGCCGAGGTTTATGTTATGCTTGGGAAAACTTTGCGAAAATAACAGCTTGTGTCAATAGTTTGTGTGCACATCTGCAGCTCTGTTTATTGACCAGTTTTAAGATGTTTCTTATGCTCAATGTTCTATAAGCAAACTAGCTGGCCGGCTGCGGCTTTGCCCGCGTGAAATTATGTAATGTAAACAGTAACTCTGGATAAAATATGTGATAAAGGCATTTAACAGCTAGCGTACTCAATAACAGTGAACTATAAATTGTGTTAGCTCAGTGTAAAGAGCGCGCGCAATATGCTCGCATGATGTCATAGTAATTCCCATCGCAAAGTCTTGCACGGGATACGAACTCGTAACCCCACCTCTTCCACACCACAAACTTTATACAATCCTGAGTGAATACTTAAAGGCAGGCCGTGATAATTCTTTCGTATGTACAGACTACAGTTCAAAGAGGTTTTATTTATGAGTAGGTTGGCAAAAAGAAACAACTGTTGAATTATTTCTCCGTGATCATTCTCTTTTTTCGGGAGGCTGTAACATTTTACTGCATTTCACATCCTTAATTTTCGAATTTCATAAAAACCTGAATTTGGTTTGTAGATATTTACATAAGCTTCATTCTTATCAAAAATCATCTCGATATCTCAACGGGTATAAGCGGTACAGATAATTATTTTAAAACACATTTTATTTTTAACAGTTTTCAAGGACGAATTTCAAAAAAATCCTGAAAATACTTTTTTTATATGTACGTAAGATTTATAAGCAAAAACTATTTCAATATTTCCACTGATTTAGGAGATTAGTGGGATTAATTAAAACACGTTTTATTTTTTTAAGAGCTTTCAAGGACGAATTTCGAAAAATTCTAAAAATACTTTGTAGATATTTACTTAAGCATCACCTCACTATCTGAAATGGTTTAGAAGAAATCACGGGTTAATGAAAAACACATTTTACTGCTTTTCACCCTCTTAATTTTCGCATTTCGCAAAATCGAAAAATTTTGCAAATATGCATTTCTTTGGGCAATATTATGAAGTTAAAATATTTATTATACCTTTCCCGGCAAAAGAGATATCAGGGATTCTTTGAAAACCAATTACACCCCTTTTTACCCCAGGGTCAAGGGGAAGCTTCCCTCAAAATGTTATGGTTCTAGGTCCAGTGGTTTGGGCTGTGCGTTGATGAGTGAGTGTGTCAGGACTCTTCATTTTATATATTAAGATTACAGACGCGTTGTGTTGCAGTAACTTTGGCCAGATTGGTACAGTCAAACGAGAGTTATCTATGCACAAAGACGAGTTGCCAATAACAATAAAGCAAAGATGCAGAAGTTTGCTAACGACATTGCAAATATTCTTTCGCGAAAATGGGTTGCCCCTACAGTAGTTATACCTAGTGTTAAAATTTTATTTCGCCCGTTGTCGAGTTTTGCCTCCAAGTACAGCCACAGAATAAATAAATAGTAATTACTTATTACGTGGTACAGCTTACCTAGTCCAGGGTAACCAGGCATTTATCGAAAATCTTCTCTGCTGGCTTGCTGGAAGCTTTAAAATGTTATTTGGGTTACTGTTTGATCGTAGTAGAATAGAAATGCAGTACATAGAGCTTAGACATCATAAGAAACACTGTTTGGTAACTATGGCTATCATTATTTAAAAAAAAAAAAAAAAAAAACAATAATAATTCATATTTCAAATCTATTTATAATCACATTGTTTTAAAATCTCATTAGTTAAACACTTATTTCAACTGTACTGTAGAGGGCACGGAGGATATTATAAAACTATTTCCGTAATCACAATCACGTCTATCACCATGACGTCAAAAAATACAAAGAGAACAATAACTTGTTTTAAAAGTTACTATGACTCCAGTGTTAGCATTATAAAGTAAATAAAGATTGCTGGAACCATGCTTTAGGATTGTGAGCGAAGTAAGGATTTCATAAATTGATTGAAAATATGATTTGATAAAGTGTTTATTTTTATGATGTAAACACTGAAAAATAGTGGGAGGGAAGTCGGCAGAGTTTGAGCCCGACCGCCCTGATTGCAGCGCCAAATACACACAACACCCTCGGTAACTTGGTGAACTGCAGCCAAACAAAAGGGGGGTCAAGTTTCCAGGCGAGTAACCGGACCTGTTCTTCTACAGCCGTGGTATAGGCAAGGACTTCGCTGCAATATGGTACCGTTCGATTTGGTCACACATTGAGATAGACTGTCAGCATTGGTCTTACATCCCTTGATTTCAATGACCAGCAGTTTATACTCTCCTGTATTATTCATTACCAATGATTATGAACATGAATAGTTCGCGTTTTTTTTACTGGAATCCCAACAACTGTAAGTTCGTATCACTTTTGCGTTGGCCCGTGACTTATATGACACCTCGTGGAAGTCACTGAGCCAATTATAATAATGTAAAATATGCAAGATCTTGTCACTGTGTCAGCGAGCAGCTAATGAGCAGATGCTGTTTGCTTCAGTGCGCATATATTCTTGGAGACTATCCTGTTGGTAAGTATACCTGAGAACTTTTCCTGACTCTACCAATGATCATTTGTCTGTTCACTGTCTTGCCGCAGTGAGCAGGTTAACTTCAGATCAGGTGGGATAAGATTCTGTACCCCTTTTCTTATCTCAAAGTTCTCCAATCTCTAAGAACCATGGCCATCTTTAGTAGAAAGCCGGAGTCTTGAATGTGGCAACGCTGCATCGGAGGCCTACTGTCGGTCGCTCATTGGTAGCCCTAGTCTGTGAAGACATGTACACGTCACTGAAGCTACATCTAGACACGTTACCGAGACCAGGGCAGTCAAGAAGTGACAGGCAGCAGGCCCCCGATGCAGTGTTGCCACATTCAAGATTCCGGCCTTCCACTAAAGATGGCCAAGTACAGTAAGAACACCTAAGCTTCGCGAAAATATTTTTTGCACCAAATTGATGCAATGCATTTCGTGAACTTCTGAACCTCTGTTCCATGGTTACTGGTAGTAGTGTGTATTAATGATGAGATGAATCTCAATTGAATGCGCCAGTCATAAAATGGGTTCTGCGACACCACACGTCTATGATTTGTTGATAGATCATCAAGACACTGGCAATGAAGAACTGCAAATATGCACGTTGCGGGTATTGAAACAAAGTGGTGCAAGAATATTCTCGTGAAAATCAGGTGTCCCTATTTATGTATAACGAAGAGTAATGCATTTGTACTTGTAGAAGAAACATACATTCCTTTTGATTTAAAACAGATTATACATAAATTCACTAAGTTTTTCGGGTTCCATAAATTCTATAATAAGCCATTCAAGCACTAATAACTGACAACTTCAGATTTGAAAAGAAAAATTGTCAGCCTTTTACTTCCACGTGCTGGCTTTGTATTAGGGACCAGTAAAAATTATTAGTTTTGCTCAATGTTGTAGGCTGTAGATGTTTATCCAATCACAGTGATTATTTTACAGTTAAATGAGTGTCGTCTAACGTATGAGTAGGAACACTAAAACCATACGAAATTAATGTCCTTAATTTTTTAACGTCACTGCATTATTCATTCTCTAGCATAAGCTGTTCGTTCATTGGCTGTTACCGAAGTTAGCAGACAGTTTTTCGCTTTAAATCAATGCAGGACGGGACCTATTCCTCGAATGCATGCAGAATTAAAAAATCTTCACTGAGAATTAAGAAACTACGATGGAAATTGCAATATTAGAATAAATGTGAATGACTTTGGATTTTGTGTGCTTTGATCAATTCTTGTAATGGGTTTGCATTATCAGCTGAACCGTTACTTGAACGTAAGCCATTTCTAGCACATTTTACCGAGTTACAAAAAAAACACAATACAACTTAAAGAAAAGGAGTGTCAGTTTTAGTTGTTGTCTGTAAACATATACACGTAGTTGTATCCAGAAAGACGACACGAAACCCGAAAAAACCGAATAATAACAACACAAATTAATTTCGAAATGGAATATAGCCGTATGACGAAAAAAAACACAAAAAAGTACAGTAAAATAAAACGAAAAATTAAAGAGTATGAAAATTTGAGGAGTTGGCTGGAATAAAGTCCTTAGTAAGAAACTTGCATTGTGAGTGAGATAATGACAGGTATATGTTTTGGAGAAATTATTTTTTTTTGTTTCACGTTTCTCTCACATTATTATCTCTTAATACCAATAAGAAATATATATTTACATTTCAGAAATTAATAGTAGTTCGTTACTACAAACAGTCAAAGATATAACAGAAGTTATTAATAGCATAAAGGTACCAGCACAGGTCAAGACAAAAATTCGTAACTCGGTGAAGATTTTAGATAACGGTACAAAAATTTGTAGGTGTCATCTATGGACATAATCAAACAAGAAAAAGTGTTCTATTGAAGAAAGGCCTTAGCTTACTAAAGTCTTTATTCCAGCCAACTACTCAATTGCAACAAAAACGGACGTAGACAACGATGATAACATAAATGACAAACACAAATGGCTGTGATCACAGACGGCACAGCAAAGAAACAACATCTGTTTGTGTTTCTATTATCTACTAATAATATATTGACTCTTGCATGCTTACATGCTAGGTGGCGTAAGGGTAATTCTCAATACATGCAGAGCAAAAGACCTACTGTACATATTTGAGTAAAATTATGATTAGTATTAGGGAAAGAAATTATAGCGATTTAGAGGGGGAAGTGTGATGGATATTAAATTCAAAGCACATCGACCGGCCGCCACTGGGTATAACTACGGTCTCGCGTTCGGAAGTACTTCGGTTATATTTCCGCACTGAACATTCTGATCATTGTTTTCTAACGGTTTTCCGAAATAGCTTTGTGTGAACTATGTGGCAGTACCCTATTGCGAGCATAGGCTTCTCTAGTATCTTTAATAACCGTGACAAACAGGGTAGTTTTAATAGCACATTGATCTTTCCTATGATAATTGGTTTTCTGATTCATTTATGCAAAATTCTTGTCATTCAAAAGAAGTGCAAAATTAGCATCATTTTTTTTGTGAAAGACTAGACTTCATTAACCTATACATACTCAAGCACAGTCTTTGATATTCTTGTTCACCAGTCGTTATGTGATGTCATTTGTATATTTGACCTATTTTCATGTTGTTCATTAGACTGTGGAACTTTCAAGTGTCGGCTCTGAAGCCCGGTGCATAGGCCTACTATCTTTAATTCTCTACTCAATTACTTACTTAGTTTTGTTCATAAATTTCGATTACGTTTTTATACCAGAATTCTGTAGCAAAACTTCTGTGTTGTGTACACACTACCTTTTTTTTCACTAATATGTTTCGGGACATAAAGAAGAAAAATATATTTTTATGTAGGTTGCTATATTCCATAAAGTGTGACAGTAAAATTCCGGATAACTATTTCACAATACAAGACTACCAAATAAGTGAAACAATATTGTATTATTTAGGTTCTGAAAACTCCAATGAGCGTTTGTTCAGTAGGAAACAAGAATTTTTTTTATATTAAAATAGTTTTGGCGGGTTTCCGCATGCGCGGTGGCTGAAACTGTGCATTGCTCACGCGCATTAATTTACAAATAGGACGCGCACTATCTGTGAAATTTTTAACGGGATTATGACTGGAACCATCGTAGTTGCGGTACACACAAATTCAATACAACTTGCATTAAATTTGATACAGAATTCTATACTTAATTATGTGTCGCGAGTACCGGACTCAAGTGTTCCTCGCTGCAATCCATGACTCTGCAGGCCAGTGGAACACATCGAGCAAGTGAACAAACGCTAGACGCCTATCTAGTCTGTTGTCAGAAAGCATCTCTAGTTTCCAGGTCTCTACCAACGATCATGAAAGACCTACCGACTACTGAACCTTCAGAGAACACTCAGTGCGAGCTATTTTTGTTGAAAGAACTTTGCAACAATTTGTTTGAATGCCTTATGTGCAGCTATGCCTCATGGCCAGTTGTTGGATGTTTTTAACTCTCAGCATCTCAGGATTCTACCCGCAAATCACATACGCGTGGTGTCGTAGTAACCTTGTTCTGATTGGGGCAGTAAAACGAGCGACGCCTCTGCAATAATATGGAAATACTGGCAATGACCATGAAGCGTAGTTGTAAATGTGTATGTATGATGTTGAAACAAATTATTGCAAATTTTTTTTCACCAAATATCTCTTGCTCTAGAATTTAATAATAAGCGGCCCGTGCAGACCAGCATTTCATTGGATGTAGCATCAACTACCAGGAGGGACCTGTTTTAGTACAGGTTAGAATTGAAACAATTGTATGTTAGGGTCACGTTCGTGATTGGCTTTTGACTCATTTGTTACCTCCTGGAGAGTCCTGAGCCAATTGTGAAGAAGCAACTGAATGTAGTCATCACTGTGTCAGCGAGTAACCTATACACATCTGTAGTCTGCTTGAGTAAACATATATGCTTTGAGGCTAGGTCAGTGGACCCTCGAATTGTACTGGTCTCTATTAGTCAACCATGGACAGTTCTCGAGAATTACAACCTTGCTTGGCAACAACCCTCCGTGAAAAGTCTCTGAATGCGGACCAGCAGAAGGAACGCCACGGACGTTATCGCTTTATGCCGGCGGAAAAACATAATCCTCAATAAGCACCACACTTTCAAGTAGGGTTGTCCGCGCGGATCAGACGTAGAAGACTGCCAATCTACCTCGGTCAGATCGCCTGAATTTCCGATCAGTAGGGCGACGGCAATTTTCCAGGGTTTATTTAACACTTTCGACTCTAGCCAAATTTCAATTATGAAATCACATCATCTGATGCGTAAGCTTATAACAAGAGACCTGAAAATAACGCGTTATTATTTGACGACAAACTAGAATCCACTGACCTAAGCTCACCCGATTACACTCCGTGACGTTGTTAACCCTGAGCCTTCGTATCTTTGTGTGCTCGCATTCCAGGATAGTGGGTATTTTACACACTGTTAGAAAACATTCCCGTGAAATTACGGAAAAGTACAGTCAAAAAATTATCTATAAATTTTCGTAAAATAACGGACAAGCAGTTTTCCTTGATAACGGAATCCTCCGTAAAATTACGGACGCAAAAATAATTTCGTTTCTTTAAATTACTTGTACTCCATTTTCCAGAAATACAGCATGCTGATATTTCCTATGTTTTTCCGAGATCTTAACACACAATTTAGTAACCTGAAAAAATTATAATTTGCTGTGTTTCGAACCCATGACCTTATGAGGTCCAGACAGACGCTCTAACCATCGTACCACAATGACACGATAGTAAGTAACCGAGTTCCATGCAGTGGTAAGAAACCAACTTTATAAGAGACAAATTTTGTTTTTGACATCCTGATTTTACAGAGCTTCATTAGTATCATTACACTGAAAAAAAAAATGTTTGTACTTTTACAAATAAATTCCTTGTAAAACTACAATGGTTGTCCGGGTAATAAAATACAAAGTATATGTTTGTAAAATTACAAAGACTAGCCTTGTAGCTGTACTTTCAATAAGGAAAAAAATTAATGTTCCTTGTACTTCATAAATAGCACTGAAATAATTTATCAAATAACTTTTGAATAAAGGACGTAAACAGGAAATTATTTTGAAAAATAAAAGAAACCTCGAAGATGCTAAGTTTCGAACCACTCTCCCCATTGCTCAGTATCTAGGCATTTTATCACTAGACCACCGTGACTTCTGTATCGCTTTGTCTTTACTTATTTCTATACATTCAAAGTACAGTTCAGTAATAATTCTTTCTTATAAAGCAAGTAATTAATATAAACATACACTTTATTCCAGACAAATACTTTTGAGACTTTGCATAAGTAATTTCCGGCGAACCTACGATTTTTGTAGGCTACACATTTTTTCTAAGTTTTCTTACAAACAAAATCCGTTTTAAAATTTTAAACTAATAGTTTTACAAGGAAAAATTTTTTTACATTTAAAAAGTTTGTACAACTACGAAGAAGTGCCTTGTCATATTTTACAAAATAATTTAAAGCGCAGGAACTGTCGGTACAGATTCAAATAATTATTTTGTAGTATTAAAAAGTTTACCTTTGTAACTTCATAAACTAATGACTTTACAAAGAAAATCCTTGTAAATTTTACAAAAAAAAATTTAGAGTAGTTATGAGAAAAAAGATTTTATTGTATAGAATTAAATAACTTTGAAGGTGCATACCTCCTTGGCATCTCTTCTTTTCGCGGCAAAGTATGGACAACCAGGAAGCAGCACTTAGCTTCGACTAACTTAGCTGGTCTTGTTTTACCACATTTTTTAAAAGAAGCACAGTAAATACGCTGTAAAATTGTAGAAACATGTTTCCATAAATTTATAGAAAGTTACGGTCAAACATCCATAAACTGACAATACGGACAGACTTCCGTAAACAAAAAAATACGGAAGCCACTTCCGTGTAGTTACAGTACTTTTCAGTAAATATTTTCGTGAAATTACGGAAATTTTTAACAGTGTGCAGTTGACCTTGTATCACTATTGTTGAAAATGTTCATCAGGCGCGCTATGCACTTACTACCGGCATACAACATAAGTAAGATGAACGTACAGTAACTTGCAGTCCAGTCTGCTGTCAAATAATAACGAGAAATTCGCATCTCTATAAGTAGAGCCACGATTTTGTAGCGAAAAGATTTCTGCTTCAATTTGTTTCAGTGTCTTATGTGCACAGATGCACCTCTGCTTACATGTCTTAGGTTCTACTGGCAAATCACAGACATATGCTGTCACTACTGCCTTATTATTATTGGTGCAATCAAATGAGAGACATGCCTGAACAAAAAAAATACGCTGCCAATAACCGTTAAACAGAGCTGCCGATGTGCATGTAAGTCATTGAAACAAAGTAATGAAAAAAAAAATATTCGCGACAAAATCGTGGATCTGTCCATGAGTACTTGTAAAGATCGGAACATTTCATTTGTTGCCACACTCATCCAATGCTGAGTCTTTATTTCGCTTGTCTATCACCTGGTGTACGCACAACTGCTTGTTATTGGTCCACTGTGTGGACCACCTCCTCACGTACCAACCGCAGCAACGATACTGTTGCGTAGTGTCCATAAGCACTTCCTGCCCAGTCATGTATTTATAAACTGACCGGTTACTTTCAGTCGTTTCTGTAGAAAGATTGTTCAATCGTAGGTTCTTTGCTTACCAAGGTAACGAATGCTGTGGAATAAACTTGTGGACGGGGTTCGATATGCGAACTATAATCTAATCATGGCCGTCTTTAGTAGAAGGCCGGAGTGTTGACTGTGGCGACACTACATCGGGGGGCCAGCTGCTTGTCACTTTTTGGCCACCCTAGTCTCTGTAATGTGTCTAGATGCAGCTTTAGTGACGTGTACACGTCTACACTGACTAGGGCAGCCAATGAGTGACCGGTAGCAGACCTCTGATGCAGCGTTGCCACATTCAAGACTCCAGCCTTCTACTAAAGACGGCCACGATCTAATCCAATGTCCGTATAGCATACGGCAGTAGATTAAAACGTGCGAAGGACTTGAAAGAGGGGACACAAAGCTGGGCACTCAAGTGCGTTAGGTTTTGTGAGATGAAGTATCTCTGAGTTCCTTTATTACAGTTTTGGCTACACTCTTATAAAATAGTTTATAATTGGCTAGACGTGCGTATTGGAGCGCTAAGAAAGTAGGTATGTTAGAATTGTTTCCCAGACATCCATGGCATAAAACAGTCAAATGTATTCTGAAGTTATCAGACTTGTATTGTAACAAGTGTAAAAGTTTGCATATTTACAAGGCGGAAGTATGGTAACTGTCCCATACTGCGTTTAGGTTAATTAGGTCTACTTCCTAAACATTTTAGGAAGTTTTTTTTACAGTGCACGTTAAGACTCAAAGTAACATTATGTGATTTATTTTAAGTAATTATTGATGTAATGGCTGTATTACCCTACGATATAGAAACGTCAGTAGCATAATATCAATTAATTACTTAAAACATTTTCAGGTGACGTAAAATAAGTAGCATATACAATCAACCGTTAACGTCAGAAATTCTATGAGAACATATTTAATGAATAACTGAATTGTTTTGTTGGATACACGCCATTGACAACGAATGTTGTGTTGCAGAAAATACACAGTTATATAAAATACCTAAGCACGAGTAGATAAGCAAAAATAACAGGAATATTAGAAATTGCTGTGGTCAACAATCACACAAATAATTCCGAAAAAGGGATATGATAGATAATGGAAACAAAAAGACTTAAATTTGTTTGGCCACTTTTAGTTCGGTTTCAATTTTTTTTCTGAAATATCTCCAAACGAATGCTAATATGGTTCCTTAAGGTAACTGCCTGCCCAAGCCGCCGAGTGGCATGTAGAGCTTCGGCCGTTACAATATTATTCGAATGCTGCTCAACGTGAATGAGAGACATCTACTTAGGAGTAGCATTCAAAGGACTTTGCAGCGCTCGCCGTATAAGTTGATGGGAAGCGAGTGGGGAATGTATAAGAGAAGACACACATTAAGTACTACTATTGTTTATTATTCGCATGCCTGGTGTACTTGGGGACATTTTTTTTTTTTTCATTCTGGAGTGTACTAGATATTTGTGCCGTGGCTTCGTGCTCGGGTTCTTGGGATGTCCCCTCCTGTCCTAAAGCTGCCCGCCAACTTATGCGGCGCGTACTGTATATACGTATGCATACCCTTTAAGTTCATTACTGCTCATTAAAGCACATTTCCAAACGTCTACTATTACAAACATTGGTGTTTTTACGGTCGTTTTTAGGTACGAAGGTCTTGGCGCAAATTATTTTTAATGATATAGGCATGTACAATACACCACTAATTTTATTTTACGACACAAAATGTCAGAATCACCATGATTGTCATAGAGACGGGTTGTGGGCGAGAAGATTGCACGTCAGTTCAAGTGACTTGCTCTTAGAGGCTACGAAGTGGCGTGTTGTGCATGCTGTGTCGTCCTTACTGCTTCCGCAGTTCGAGGCCTGTAACTCACAAAATACGTCCACCCAGGTGGCTATCTTAACAAAGGCCATGGCTGATTCCTCTCCAGTTTCTCTCATTGTCAATCACAATCTGCATTGACATCGCTGTTTTTCACATAAACCATTTTACAGTACAGAGAACATTTTACAATGCTCAGGCAAGGAAGTGAATATATTTTACCAAATATTCTGAAGTACTTACGTTCTGCAAGAACATTATTTATGTTCTCGCTCCTGTACTCCCCTACAAAAATCTCTCCTTATACTTTGTAACCATTCTATGTCCAAAAAAATTTGCTCTGTTGTAACTGTGACGACTTAATAAAATTCCAGGGGATTTTTTAAATTTGAGTTAAGCGGAAAATTTTAGTTAGTGTTCTGAAATAACCTATTGTAGGAACGTCCAAAATATAAAGGAAAAATTTTCCTAGAATAAAGAAAAGTAAACAATAACCTGAACGAAGAATATTTCAAAGGCCTTTAAAGTATAATGTAGATACTACCAAAAATTTAGGTAACCCACAGAAGCAGCCATGTTATTAAATATACAGACGAACAAGAAAACAGCATTAGACGAATTAACAAACGAACAACGAATGCGGTAAATAAAGTAACGTTCAAACAGTTCTGGAAAGCAAGAGAAAACGAAGAAAACAAAGTTTACAAATATAGAACGGAACTGGCTTACTCTTACATAAATTAACAGTAACTTTATCGGAGCTAACATTTTTCCACGTTTACAGTTTGACTAATGTATTCATCTAATTTAGTCTACAAACTGCGCTTCAGTACGATTGTTTCTTTGTTGTTTTTTAGCGTTTTGCTTTACTTTATACGTCAGCCGTTTTAGAAGACAGCGCGACATTAATTTTTTTTTTTTTTTTATATTTCGGGGATTTCTAGTCTAACAATACACACAGTTTATTCTTTGGTAATTTGTTATTTAATATTTTGTATTATCGTGCATCAACATTTTGTAATATAAGCTAAGCGTTGTATTAGAAACTTTTGTTTGTTATATTTTCACAGAATTTTGTCTTTGCATTGGGCCTGATGCTTAACTAGGCAACAATTAAGTTTCGGAATGTCAAAACTGAAAAAAGGCAATTCAGGCAATATTGGCCACAGTAAAATATTATATTTTTCGGTGATGACAATAGTTGTTGGGGTATTTTCTTTTGTTTCAAACGGGAGAGAAAGGGGGGAGAGGGAGGCGCAATCTTAACACGGTGGACTCGTACTGGAGAGGATTTGGGTTTGATTCCCGGTTCCGTCAATCCTAATTTATTTTTTCGAAGATTATCCAAAATCGTTCCAGGTGAATGTTAGAATGGTTTCTCAACCACGACAAAGGCTGATTTCTCTCCTAGTTCCTGCAGTTTTGTCAAGTTGTATGTCCCCGTCTTAAGGGCGCGGTCTACCGCAATTTTCATCGCCATTTTTTAATTTTTTAATTGTACCAGATATTTTTTTCTAATTTTAGACACAAAATGTGATTAAATTTGGCTCTTATGAAATATTTTTATCTCTCATAGTTTTCGCGTAATGACTTGTTAAAGTCATATCTTACATGTTTCCGTTTTAAGGACTACACTTAAACCAACTGATATAACAAACTCAAAAAAATCACAGTGGATAAAGACATTGCAGACTACAATGTCATGCTTATAAAATTAAAAATAATTTTTATTTTAAAAAAAATATTGATTTCAAATTTTTATTTTCAGTTCCAGCATTTTTTTATTACAAATGATTTTTATTCTTTATTTTTATGAGCATGACATTGTAGCCTGCAATGTCCTTATCCACAGTGATTTTTTGAGTTTGTTATATCAGTTGATTTTAGTGTAGTCCTTACAACGGAAACATACAAAATATGACTTTAACAAGCCCTTACGCGAAAACTATGAGAGATAAAATATTTTCATAAGAGCCAAATTTAGTCACATTTTGAGTCTAAAATAAGAAACAAATATCTGGTACAAATAAAAAATACAAAAAAAGGTTATGAAAATTGCGGTAGACCGCGCCGAAAACGACATAGCTGTCAACGAGACGTAAAGCCGACCTACCTCACACTATTTGTCGCGATTAAATTTACTAAGTATCAGCATCTAAGAGTGAGTGATAGTCATCATCTTGAATTTTTGAATTTTGTGACATAACTTTTCTTCTAGGGCCTAATTTTTTGCAACTTTAACCTAACTACAAAATAGAATACACACTGTTAGAATTTTAGACAACGTAAATATATTTTTGTCGGTTCTGTTGTTACATGTCGAATTGCACTGAGCAAATTCTTATTACTTTCTTAACTGTAATTCGATCTGTATAACAACAGAAACGGAAAATAAAGATTTATGGCATATAAAATTCTATTAATATGTATTCTGTTCTGCGGTTTGATAAAAGTCCCAAAAATTTAGCCAGAAGAAAAGTTATGACACAAAATACAAAAATTTAAGATTGTCGCTTACACCCACTCTTAAGAATATTACCTGATAGTTACGTGGCAAAAATTTTAATCAGAATATTGACAAAACCAAACTAAGTATAGATGGTTCCGGATGAACTGAACACACTTCAAACACTTGCTATTTTTTCTTCTCTTTTTCGTTTTCTGCCAATTTTTAAGAATAAAACTCAAAGTGTGCAAATTGTATTGTACTCAAAACATCTGAGGTAATAATAAGTAATATTTTAAAATTATTATTCTAGGCGAGATTATCTTCTAAAATACTCACTTTACCAAGAACCATCCGTAACATCATCGCCCTTTTATCGTTTTAGAAATGTGTTTACAAAAGTTGTAGACACCGGCCAATATGATCAGCTTTACTACTGAACTGTATTCACAAACTTGAGTCCTGTTTTAACCTTCTAGATGACACTTTGTACCATCACCAAGACTGCACCCGTTTTCATTCAATCCAATTCTGCAACGTATTGAGAACACCGACTTTTAGATCTGCAGAACCTTTTAATTACAATATACTGTATATAATGACAATAAAAACACTGCGTTTTTATGAGGCGTTTACAAGAAGTATTCTGTAACAAGTTAACTAGGTTTTCACTGTAATGTTATCAGAGTTTACGATTATTTAGGAACAAGCAAGGTTGTTATTGAACGCTGGTGAGAATGTCATGGTTTTGAGAAGGCGAAATCGAAATAGAAGCCTAAACAGCACATAATTTTAAATAATTTAGTAAATGCGATGTCAATGACAGTGTTTTAAATGTACCAATACATGCATTAAAGTAAAACATTTTTTTCAAAAAAATTTAATGAATAAAGATTATATATTTGTGCTCCTGGTAAACTTGTAATTAAAATGTGAATTTCAAGCTTTGAGCCTCGCTACTCTCCTTCACAAATTCACAATATCATTTTGTCCTTCTTGTTTTCTTTATATTTTTTAAATCTCTCTCAACTGTGGTTTTTGGTTATGTCTAGTGGTTACTTTTATCATCCCTATTTGACGTGCATAGTCTGATATAGGCGGTTCGGAATAAAGTGAGCACTCAAAAATCCATTATCAGTTTCTATTTCCAGTCAGTTTGTAATATTTCGCTGCATGAAAGCATAAACACTGAAATATACTTTTATGTACAGGATAATTTTTACATCTACATAACACATTTTCGAAAAATACTATATACAATATCTGTTCAATAAATACACGGATGTTGTACATACCTGTGAGTTAACATGTATATAATACCACTTCCTGTGCGTTGGCTCTAATTTATACAATTTATACAACACACATTATTGCCGTTACGAATCACGTAAACGTGTGCACATTATATTCGAATTTGTAACACAAAAACCGGCACTTAAAAATGCACGACATAATAACACAAATTATTAAAAAAAATTTAGTTCCGTTTAGTTGTACTTTAATCGACGATGATTACATACTTGATTGAAACAATAATTAAATTATTTTCTTATTGCGTAAAATGGAAAAGAAAATGCTGTTTGGCAATCATGAAACATTAAAAAAATTCAGAATTACAATAACGCTACATCATTTGGAAATGATATTCGTAAACAGTCATTTCTAAAAGTTCTGCTTATGTTTCAATGGGTACACACCCAACAAGCTACGCGAAGCTAACTATAAAGCCATCTCTCGATGGAATTTTGAACTACATTTACAGCACTAAGCGCTAAAAGCAGCGAGCCGTGTGAGGATGACATTTGAATTTTCAGTGGTCTGGTCGCGTCACTTTTAGCTGGTGATTACTGAGTCAAATTATGAAGTCTGTATGTACGTAAATATGATCCCAAGTAAAACTGTTTTAAGATATATACAATACGGAAAGAAAAATTGAATTGGATTTTATTTCAGCAATGTTGTATTTATAAATAGGAAAATGCACGGAACTACATTCGGTAATTCGGTGCCAACCATGTAAGCAATAAGATAAAATTATTGTACATGTTGAATTTTATGAAGTAATAGCTAGTGATTTTTTTCAAATTATAACCTTTGTGTTCACTTTATCCCGAACGGACTAAACAGAAGTAGTTATCCCGAACGGCCTGCAACACAAATAGAGTCAACCAGGAGAGGATTAAGTAAACATTCTTGAATCTTTTTTTAAAACACCTTTAACTGAAATTTTTTTCCTTACCGGAATAATTTAGTGATGTTTGCGCAATTGTCTAAGAAGGGTTCACAGTAAAAACGCTTCTTTTAATGAAAGACAAACTTTTTTTCTGGGGAAGGGAATTTATCTTGCTGTAAATAAATCGTGCTATAGCAAAGTAATAACAAAAATAACATGAAATTGATGTCATAGTACATTTTAGTACAGTTTTTTCCTTGAAACTAATTTATTTTTGTCTTAAATCAAAATAGCTTACTTTACATTATCTTTGGTACTTTTTTTGCATACTAAAAAAATTTCATTGCGGCAAATCTATGCGAAGCGTTTCATATTCAAACAAAATTTTTCTTTGTCGTAACAAAATTTGTGTTGTCACAAAGAATGTATATTTTTAGGTGTTCACCAGTAAAAATCTTAGTAACTAGAGACTCACAAATTTCACAAATTTTTTTGACGAGAAGTTATATTTAGTATTCCTGTATATGTAGGAAACTTACACAGTTGAATAGCTGTTTGTTGATTTCGTTCCTGAGTAACCAGGGCCAATAGTAAACGTGGGCGAATATACTTACTGACTCCTGTGTTACCTTGTTACACGTGCAATGGCCGGACAGTACACTCTAAATTATAATGAGTTGCATTTTCACTGTTTTAATAAGTTTCATGATTTTATTGAAAATCTGTTATTTTAATAATGTTCCTGATGTTGACTGAGGAACAAATGAGGAAACAACCAATTAGGTTACTAGATTGAATTAGTTAGTATATTTCACTATTCAATAAATCAAATTATACTAAACAATCCGTAATTTTAAAACTATATTTCAAAAATTTCACTAGAATGTCGTACCAACAATTTCACATAACTTACATCTAATGTATCGCGTACCAACATTTCCAAAGTAAGTGTGCTATTATTTTTGTTTGCTTGTTTTTCAAAGTGGATTACTTGTTTTGATTAGTTTTTCTTAAACGTGCAGTAACATTTACAGGATATAACAAGGTTGTTTATAGATGGTTTGGTTTTAGAAATGTTCAGTTTCGTTATACTGCACACTACGAAGTTACATTGCTTTGAAAAATGCACACATTAGAGCAAACAGTTTATTGTTGAGAAGACGATGCACAAAAGTCACACACACCAGTAAACAACAATAACTTATATTTTAATAGCAACGCGTTATTGAAGAGTTCACCGTGGGCAAGTGGAGCCAACCCCCCGTGGCTCAGTTGGTTGAGCGGCCGGCTTTGGTGCGGGAGATTCTGGGTTCGATTCCCAGGTTTGGCTGGGTGTAAATTTGTATTTGTTCATTTGGGTCTCAAAAATTGTCACTATACAGATTGTCTAACGCAAAGTACTGGGGTCACTCGAATTAAGTCACATTAACGGGGGGAATGTTTGGTGCAGTGGTGATGCGCCGCTGCACCAAACATTAAAAAAAAAAAATAATGGTTAGAGCGTTAGCGTGATGTACATAGGCTGTGGGTTCGGTTCCCGGTAGTATCAATTCGTTTTAATTTAGGCGCATGACGTAGTATTAAAAAAGTTATTAAATTTTGTGTAAAACTAAGTACCTTTTGCACACCTAAAAAAATAATTTTGTTACTTACGTTTTCAATTTGTAAAAAACTCCGACTCGTCAGTGAGATTATTTCGCTGATTCAATCTGGAGTTTTCGACAGATTTCAAATGCAGCAGATTCAACCAATTTACTCATTGGTAAATCACTATAAAACTGTGAATATTCACTGTTTCCAGTTTAGAGTTTGCACCAGAAAGCACTGAACAAATAGCTGATGGCAGAGTGCACACCGGACTGTGCAGTTCGAGTCTATTCATTACAATTATAACATTATCTTCCTTACCGCTACAACTATAAACACTGGCGCATTGTATTCTCCGTTTGTTCGGATTTAACTGCAACTTTTATAACCGAGGAACTACTGGTGTGTGCTGGGCTAGTTAATAATAAAACACGCGGTTACGGCTTCGCTCTCGGGCAGAATCATTAGAGAATGCTACGAGGCAAGATTAAGTGTATCCGACCGTCTTGCCGGAGCGGCAGGCGTCTTTGTCTTGGATTGACTGAAAAATTCATGAGGAGAGATGAGACGGGGTTAGAGAAGCGGACGAAAAGTAACTGAGGACAGAGAAAGACATTGCCATATAATTAGCTATACTGAGACTTAGATGTAGGGACAGGAAACGTCCGCTGTTTCAACGTATTGTAGGCTGTAATCCTCATTCCTGTGTACAGCCTAGTCTCAGAAGTTTATATACTTACTGCCCCAGCGAGTAATCAGAATCACTCCAGAACAAGTAGCCAAGGGTTTGTTCATTGATTCCCTTCATGTTTATATTACACTCGGAAAAAATCCAGGTGCATAGAACAAAACGGTTTTGTGGTGGCTACAAAAGGTTTTGTCAATATGGACCTCACAAAATTGTTTTGTAGTGGTTACAAAATTTTTTGGTATCCACTGCAAAACTTTATTGAGGACAGCAAAAATGTTTAGTGGTCACCAGAAAAAAAATTGGTAGGGTCCATAATGACAATATATTTTGTGGTGACCAATAATTATTTTTTTCAGTGTAGTACGTGCTTAGCCGAGATCCAAATGCTAAATATATTAAATGTGCTTTGTTTAAAATCTACCTTTGCTGAAATGAATTCATGCAAATTTCCGGCTCGTACGGTACTTGTACTAGAGCAAAACATACATGTTTGCACCAATTTTGTTTTAAAGCATTACGTGCACATCGGAATTTCTGCTTCAAGGTTATTGGCAACGTGTCTTTGTTCAGAAACGTCTTGCATTTGATTGAAGCAATCACAATAAAGTTACTGTGACACGTTACGTCTGTTATTTGCCAGTAGCTATAACTCCAAGACAAATCACTAGCCGTGAAGCAGAGCAGCAAATGTGCATATAAGGCAATAAAACCAAATGGTTTAAACATCAAATCGAAGCTCTGCTAACCACGATAAGGTTAGCACGCTTAAGAACGTAGGCCAGAGTTTCTACATATTCGACAGTAATTATTGTTTTAAAGTAAATGTTATCTGATATAATTGCTCTGTAATTTTGTTACAACTGATCTGTACTACATACTCGGAATTTGAAGAGACAAAATACAGCACGTTTATATGTAACTATGCAACTTACGAAATTTCTTCTAAATTGATAAATTAGCTTAAATATTTGTATCGTTTGTCTCGATAAACAACATTACTCAATAAAACAATTTGCAGCAAAGTTACAGAGGAATTTTCCGATATTGGTTCTAGTTTATGTTTAAAAAATTAATTCTCTCGAAAGCCGAGACACTCGGTGCTCATGCTCTTAAATCCTTGCTCAGATGTTATGAATGCAAACATAGCATTGTATGCAATAAATATAGCATAAAGACTTCATAGTTTCCAAAGGTTAACATGTAATACTACAATAAGAATGCGAGATATAGCGAGAGATAAAAAGCGACGTCCTCTGCTCCCAGGAGCCAAATAGTGTGCCAAACTTCAGTATTATAGCCGTCATTTTAAAATCGTGAATTATTTCTTATTTTCGTCTCCATACGAGTATAAATAATGAGCTTTTTAGTCTGGAGGACTATCGTATTATAACTATGTTTCTAGTGGTAATTAATTATGGGTGAATACAGCTAAAATATGCATTTTTAACGTTATTTTAAGCAGGAACAATCTTCGACAGGACATTTAAAGCACCATAAAAACAACGAGCATTATTTTACCTTTATTATTACGTCATGAAGTGGTGGGGTCACATTGCTGAACGTCTACAGTGAGACAAAGACGTAGACGAGTTAAGGGGGCGTGGCACATAATTCAACGCTAAACGCGTTAATCTATAACCCTCAGTTTCTTGAAGCCAATTAGCGAAAATTAAACAATGGCAATCCTGGAAAATAGTTTTAGCCAACGTTTTGAACAAAATTGTTACCAGTGTTACGAACTTCTGAGGCACAATCTCTCACGCCGGAACCTCGTGCATTTAACTGCGGCGCAAGAGATCACGCGTAACGAATTAGTAATTCTCGATAAATATTTACTCATAAAGTCGGCAAATACCATTATCTATGATTGTCATTGAGTATTTTATCCATATTGACTTCGGAAAAGCGTACAAATTAATAGATATTTTCAGCGTTTATTTATCTATTACGCACTCTTAAGCAAAATCTGAATGGCAAACCAAGTAATTTATTTATGCATGACGAAATAAATATTTATGTTCTTGAATAAAAAAATACCTTGCTGGTTTTATAATGTTGTCTGAGTGTAGTAATTGGTTAGTTAAACTTGATATTGTTTTCAAATCGGCATAAATTTTTGTGCAAACCATTACATAAATTACGTGGTAGCACAGAAAATCTAATCCGAGACCTCTCGCACTGATGATTACGTATTAGCTTCGACGGCCAGTACTGAGCGTTGGTAACTGACATCCTAATGTTATGAGAGTTATTTTTTCCCAACTTCCGACGGGCTGTAGAAAAAAACAAGTATAAATTATCAAATGCTTGTACGTCAAAATATATGCACACCTTTCAGTTGTTTCAACACAATGGTCGAGTAATGTAAGGGGGCTTTACGTCTCGTCGACAGGGAGGTCGTTATAGACGGTGATACGACTTGGTACAGTTACAGAAGATGGTAGAGGAGTCGACCATGTCTAGAGCCCACGATTTTTGGTGAAAAGAATTCTGCAACCGTTTGTTCCAATGCCTTACGTGCACATCTGCAGCAATGCTTCATGGTTAGGGACAGGAAAATTTCGCGAATTCAACGACAGGTGTGTTGAAATCCAACAAGCCCCGGCCATTTGTCTACTAGCTGCTACTCACTGGAACAACAGACAATGAACGAATGGACGGGCCCGAGTATGTATAGGACAGTGGAGTCTAACACGTCGGTCATTGAACTCGCGAATTATTCCTTTCCGTAATTATTGCACAGGCGTGGCTTATTTGACTGTGCCAACAGCAGAGTAGGGTAGAAGCCTAGGCGCTGAGAATTAAAAACAGCCAAATAGTGACCACGAAACAGAGCTGCAAATGTGCACATAAGACATTGAAACAAATTGTTGCAGAATCCTCTTCGCAAATAATCGTGGCCTCTAATCATGGCGTTTGTTAAGGAACCAACGCGACATTCGGATGGAACTAATACGGGAAACCGTGGTGAATAGAAATCAGGATGGCCGCAGCCTGGGACCGAACCCGAGTCTTCCCGAATGCGAGTTAAACCTGTTACCGCTGCGCCCCCTCACCTAATCACCTCGAAGATTGAGGTAATTGTTGTACCGGTTCACAAGTTTTCCAATATTATCTGTAAAGAAAGTTGAGGCCTGCCTATATAACCTTGTGTTTGTTTCAACATTTTGGGCGCGGTACGAGAACGACGTGCATCAGATGTTTTGACTGCAGTTTCGTTTCTTCATGGGAGGCCCATGAAGCGGTAGTAAGCGAATCGTAACACAGCACAATTGTTTTTCCCCTTCCTCCCACCCACGTTCAGTGGCCAAACACACACACACACATATCAGTTGAGGCGTGATTACGGTCGTGTCAACGTGTATGCGACAATAACATGTACGGTCAAATGCGGCTGCGTAGAGTCATTCGAATTTTACAGGCAGAAGGGCGCAATACAGCAGAAATTCATCACAGCATGACCACTGTGTATGGTGCAATAACTTTATAAGTAGAGAAAGGATATACTCGTGAGTTAAGTATCTGCATGTATAATCCATAGAGATGGTGATATTTCGCGAATCCAACGACCTGCATGTTAGAATCAAACATCTATTGCATACTCAAGTCCCGACCATGTGTCCACTAGCTACTACTCAGTGGAACAGCAGACAATAAACGAATAGACAGGGCTTGAGTAAGCATAGGATATTTGATTCTTACGTGTAGGTCATTGAATTCGCGAAATTTCACCATCTCTGCTAATAATTAGAGACACGCAAAATTCGCGTTATTTTCTGACAGCTGATTAGACTCCAAGTGACTGTAGGCTGGTTCGACGTCTCCCGCTGGCCGATATTGTCGTGACTTGCCACGGAGAATGCTTACACGGTTGAGAGGCCAATCTCTGTAAAGACGTAACGTATGTAAATGACAACACATAAAAGTTTGTGGCCAATTGAATCGCAGATTATGCTCGGTTATGTATAGGAAAGTGAAGTTTAGTCTGCTACCAAATGATAACGCGAATTTCGCATGTCTCTACCAATAATCCACTGTCCTGTGTATATTCAAGTCCTCGCCATTAGTACATTAGTCGCTACTCACTGGAACAACATACAGTGAATGAATGGACGGGTCTTGAGTATAGCACAGTGGAGTCTAACGTGCCGGTTGTTTAATTCACGAATGTTTTCCTTTGCTTAATTATAAGTGATGGCGTCGTGTGAGAGTGACGCTGAAAATTCTGTGAAGGCCATACTGAGGTTCATGTCGAAGGTGGCCAGAGAAGGATGTCACTAGCCACAGATGAACTGGCGCAGCGTGTGGATACAGTTGTTCTGAGAGACGTCGATTGACTATCACAGAACTTTCCGGACAATTCCTGCACATATCAAGGTCAGCCGTGTACACCAACGTTACAGACAAGCTTGTATACAGTCAACTTTGTGATCGATGGATACACAAGATGTTGACTGATCTCAACAAGGAGCGGCGAATGGCATCGACCTTGTCATTTTTGGTGCGGTACGGAGACAGCGGTGAAGAGTTTATGAATCAAGTTGTGACAGGAGATAAAACATTGATGCATTTCGACAATGAAGAAACGAAACCTCAATTACAATAAGATGTTTTATTTTTATTTTTTTTCTACTTTGTATTTTAACAGAAGTTTGGTCAACAAAACTTGAGTAAGGGCGTACGTCGACAAACTACTACATTCTTCCAAAAAAAACTGATGGATTCAGTTTTCTGGGATCATCACGGTGAACAAATGATTGATTTCATGCAGCCGGCGACCAAAGAGTTATTCTTGGTTTACCATAGTTTCAGCAAATAAACAACGCGTACTTGCTTTCTGTTTGAGTGAACACTTTTCAAGTCTAGCTATCAGCTCATTAAAATGTGAATTTCCCATGTTCCTTGTGTTTTTCCGCCGCAATAATTAGCTTACGCTGACTCACAAACCAGGATCAGATTCTACGGCCTTGTTAAAATTCACTAATTAAAACTGGCTCCGGTGAAATATTTTAATGCCGGGAGCATTGAAGCGCCTTTGCATTTAAACATGTTCGTGTGTAATTAGCTCCTTATAGGCCCAGATACACACACGTTAATTAAAATATAATTACTGTCACTGGGATGTTCCAAGCACTATGCATACTTTTGAATAAGTTTAAATGACACTTTATTTTTGCAAAGTATGTAAAGAGACGTGGATTTGACGAAGAGGTTCGGTGATAAGTTGTATTTTTATTTTTTAATTTAGGATCTCTGCTATACTCGCACTGGTCATGAGCAATCAACCAATGGCTTCTAGCTGTACAGTCGGGTATCACGAGAAGACGCCATTAGTTATTAACTAACGTGCGTATGAAACGCCCGTTGTTCAATCACTAAAGAGACAATGAAGTTGCAGGTTTATAGGCATTCAACTATATACGCGAGACTCGTGTGTAGACTGTTCACGATAAAGTGAGCACTGCTTAAATTTTTTCTTTCATAAATTTTGCAAACATCTTTAATATTTTCAATGTGCAAACATCTCTGAAACTAATTACCACAGTAAACAATGCACCACTCTCCAATCTTAACATCTTTGGCCCCAATGAAATACAGTTTTTGGATATTATAGGTTATGGCCATTGCTCAGTTTAAAGTGAACAGACTACACCTACAGTTAAAGCACACGTTTATAAAACAGCAGACATTTAAATATTTAAAGTTTGTTGACAATGTTAATACCGTGTTCAAACAATGGAAAATTTTGGGAAGATTCGACTGCATGGTAGACTCGAACGTACTGTGTATTACTGACTGTTTTGCATCGATATTGGCTGTCGTTCGTTTCAAGCATTGTTGTTCCATTCAACAGGCCCAGTGGGAACTGTACCGCTTCAACACAGAACGTGAGTGATTTGTCCTGAAACTGTTCACACGTGTCACAAAGTTAACTGGGGACTATGTTGACTTAAAATATATTCATGATTTTCCGGTGACTGTAGTAATACGGTTTAACTAAATTCAGTCCAGTTGCATTGAACATAATTAAACACGGCCTCTTTTAAAATGCATTTTGTTAGATAGTATTCCGCCATAGAATGAAGTTATTACATAATATCTTCGAAACAGCTGTACTGAATTATGTAAAATCAGGCATGTATATGATTCGGCTAAATGGCGTGTAACGTAACTTACTATCTGTAAACAGCAACAAAATAATTAATTTTTTTTTTTCAAAATTGCAACTACATAATTAGTTTGAATGGTTAGATTTCAGGATGTCATACAAGATTATTTAACCAATTTCCACTGTTATTGGTATGTGGAAAAATGTATTAAATGCATCATATGTACAAATGCGTACAGTTTTTTAGGCCACCGTTTTGTAAAATATTTTTCTTGAGTAAAAAACGTTTTTGCATAATTTCTCGGAAACGACTTTAATATTCATGCCGCATTTATTGTATAGGTGATTGAACGAAACTTAAATTTAACTATATGCATGTTGTAACAGAACGGTGTAGGAGTTTTCACTTCGTAACGACAAGACTACTGCAGATGTACCTGGCAGACTTGCAAAGCGCTATTATAGGGACCCCTATTTTCGGTGAAGAAAATGTCTTCACCAGTTTGTTTTTAATGTTTTTTGTGTACATATGCAGCTCTGCTTCATGGAAAATAGTTGAATGTTTTTAATTCTCGCATGTCTTAACGTTCCACTGCAAATTACAGACGTGTCATATCACAGTAACCTTATTCGTAAATATGGTTGTTTATTGCGGGGAAACTTGACTGCTTGCTGGATTTCAACACACATTCAGCTTATTAGATTATTACTGGCTTTATCTAGGGCTAGGAATATTTCGCGAATTCAACTACCAACATGCAAGAATCCATTATCCTGCCTATACCGAAGCCCTACCATTTGTCCATCACCTGCTACTCATTCAGACAGCAGACAATGAACGAATATACGGGGCTTAAGTATACATAGGACACTGGATTCTAGCATGCAGGTCATTGAACTCCCGAATATTTCCTTAGCACTAAATATTTTCAAATTTTGTACCGTCATTTTTACGTATTGTAATAATTCCGGGGTCAAATGAGAAACATATGCTCACAAAGACTGTCTGCCAATAGCAATGCGACAGAACTGCATATGTGCACGTACGGCATTGGAAGAAGTTGGTGCAGACATATTTTCGCGAATGTCAAGGGTCACTAGCAGTTTATGTAATTTTTTTCCTAATTTAATGATCTTAATACTGACGAGTAAATAAGCGATAATATTTGTTTAAGCACCTAAAAATTTCATAGGAATTACGTCAGTTTGCACGGAGAAAAATGGGTTAATAAACTACGCTGTTAACTTCTTGTTTCAGTTTAAATGTTCGCAAGGCGCAGCAAACAATTGTTAGCAAAGCCCGGACAGGTCCCAGAGGAAACACACACACATGCGGTGACAAACACGACCGTCTGTGCTAGTCGCACATACGCCGGGGATTGTTGATTAGATTAATAGGCCGGCCTCAGCCGCTTGGAGAGATTGCTCGTTACCCTTCTCTCTTTCCTATCTCTCTCTATGTTCCTCTATCTCTCTCACTTTTCCTGGCTGTGGTGTTTCCAGCGCGTCTCTACCCTCCCTTGCCATCTACAACCGGCGCTGGGCCAGGGCTGCCAACAAAGTAATTGAAAAGTCGCTAGGGACACTAGACTTAAGGCGGAACAACTTCCACCATCTTGGATTTTGGTAAAACTTTTATTTCAGATTAATTTTTGCACTTTCGTCTTCTACGGGAGCAGAAGAATGCTATGTTGACAGTGTAAATACGACATTAGCAAAAGAAAATACTTTCAATAATGTAGAGTGTCGGATTGTCGGGGCCGAATTTAAAACAATGTTCTTTCTACACTTACAATGCAAAATTAATTAAAGTATAATTTTAATTTATATTTAAACTGCCAGTCGAGCCATATTCCAAGCCAACTTTTTTGTCACAAAATGTACATAAACCAATTGGACACACAATATATAACCAGGGAGCCCTGAATACTGTGTAAAGAATACTGCATAGTTTTATTTCAAAGGCTTATGTATAGCTATGCAATTTTGCTTCTTAGTTAAAATCAGTGTAAATTTGTAACGATACGTCCATAATTTTACCGTGCTTATCATAACAACGTTACTGCGACACCCATGCGTCTGTGATTTGCGGGTAGAGTCCTAAGGCACTGAGAGTTAAAAACGCCCAATTACTGGCCAAGAAGAAAATCTCTAGATGTGTACGTAAGGCATTAAAACAAAGCAGTGCAAAATTATTGTCGTGAAAATTGAGGTCCCTACATAACCGAAAAATAAATCAATAACTTAACTGAAAAATTATTTTCAAAATACAGTTTGTCCTTAAATGGAATATAGTGATATGCCAGACGTGCGATATGACTTCAAACAAGGAAGCTAGGGATAAATTCATCGCAGTGATGAGATAGTGTTCATGATGGCTTAACAGAGTACGTTGATTTTGTGTTATAATAAGTTATTAAAATTTGGTTGTAAATGTGTTTTCAGTATATTTCTTTAAATTCAATATAGCGGTTGTGATGCTGCTGTGAAAAACAAATAAAATGTAATTATAAAAAAAATACTTGTTCTGTCATTGTTTAAAACACTGCTCAGAATGTAGCTGCTCAGTACAAATTGGTTTGTCTAATTTTTTTAAACTAAGATTAATTTTTTAATTGTATTTTGAAGATAGCATTTGACTCTCTAATAATGATAGCTTCATTTAACGGACAAATTGACTGATAGTTTGTTAACTATATCAACAATTAATTTACGTACTACGTTCTGTCCCATCCTGTGTATTGCGAGAATGATAAGATATAATTTAAGTTCACCATAAGACATTGCATTACAGAACACTTGAGCAGTATGTACAAGTATAGAGAATACCAGACAACATGTGGCGGAAAATCATGAAATGGCAGCAGATCGAAATAAAAACAATCAAGGCTAACTTTTCCATGGGGAAAATATCAAAATTATTTTAACGAGAGCAGTTATTTCAAAAAATGCTGGATACTATTCACGCAAATGTTTTTATTTAAATGCTATCGCAGATATATTTCTACAAGGCGTTACTCGAATTACAAATATCTATTCTTAACACTCTACAGATTTTGCATAACGACACGTCAATATCAAAATTTTTATGTTTTTTAATTATGTTAGAACTAAGACGCCAACAGCAATAAGAAAACTCGTAATGAATAGAGATGTAATGAAGTACTTTAGAAATGCCTAACATTGTTTTTCGAAATAATTGGATGGTTTTTGAAACTGTGAAAAAGTAATTCAGTGTCAAAACGAAATTAAAAAATTCACCTCCATGAGTCACAAAGTGTCGTTAACGGAACGTCACAAATAAAACATAAAAATTATTTAATTCCAAAGTTTTCTGAAAGTCGTATTAGAAAAACTAAATTATTTCATACCTAGATAATTCTGAGCAAACATTTCTTTGGCATACAAACTTGACGCGCTATAAATGAAAAAAATTGCAAATCTTTTTACCGTAACAATATTTTTTGCTCACAAAAACTGATAATAAGTATTATCTAGAATTGCATTATTTTCTATATTGACTTCCAAAAATGTGTAATTTTCACAAAATTTACTAACTAAAGCCTTCTCTTTAACAAAATATATATATATTTTTTACACTTTGACGATTATTATTCGTATTCTGCTGACATAAAATCAATGTAAATAAGTTAAAACTTCTAAATCAACTACACAGTCATAAATAATTTAACGTTAGATATTTCGGCATACGAATTTACAAAAAAATTTTTAGTAAAATTTGTTTTATAAAAATGAATGAATGAATGAATGGATTTGTGTGTGTGTGCGTGCGTGTGTGTATAAGTGTTATTTGAAGTCATAGACACTCCATGAAATGATTTATTTTGTAATCAGTTTTTCCGTTAACATTTATTGAGAGTCTATTGTTTAGCCATTTTGATTTCGAAAATTTCTTTGGAACTGAAAATAAAATTACCCAATAATCACAAATTGGGTTTCTATGAAACGCCTTTTTTGTGAGCTGGTGTCTCAAAGCATTTATTTACAAATTAGACATTTTTATTGTTAAATATTTGATCATTATCATTTGTGTAAATAATGCTGCTGATTTTTAAATGCTGTTTCTATACCAATAGTTTATGAACGAGCCTATAATGTAAGTATCGGTTTGAATTAAAATCAAAAAAAATTTTAACATTGCTGTTTAACACATGAAGTTCAACGAACAGAAGAAATATTGCTTGGGAATGTCGGCGTGTCTAGTGACAAGATCGCTAAGTTGGCAGCCCAGAGTGCCGGGCCTGTGGGGGACGTTGTTAATTCAATCCCGACGCCGACACGCGCCGACACGCACGCACACACACGCACAGGCCAATTCATTATGCCCATCCTCCTACACACAGCCCTTGTATCGGAACGCCCGACTGCCCTCTCTCCCTGTGTAGTGAGGACCCTCGAGACTCCCCGTACTTCAGAGAGAAAGACGACCCTTCGCGAAATTTGGTCTACCCGCATCCTTGCCACGAATTAACACATTCTACATGATGTCCCTACAATGCACGTAGTGCCCGGAGAGTTTGGTGAGCAGATTCCAAGTTCTTTACGTGCGCACCTGCTTCTCTGCTTCATAGTTATCAACAGTGGATATTTGTACAGAGATTTATCTCATCTGTGCCAATAAGCATCACTAAACTAAGGTTAATTTTACTGCAGAGTAGAAGGATCAATGTTAAAAGATTGCATACGAAACACTTTAGTACCGGTAAGAGGTGTAATCTGACCAATTACAGAGCTTTCCTTAATTTTGACTTACATGAAGATTGTAATTTAAAAGCCAAAATTTGTTTCAGTTAACTTTTAAAATTAAAATTAAATGACTTCCCTTTTTACGACGCCTTGTTAAGGCGTTAGGGGGTTTCAAAAAAAATATTTTTTTTAAACGCAAATTAATACAAATATCAAAAATTCGTTCTTACAGTGTTAAGACATATAACATAGTTTGTATCTGAGTTTTTCTGTTGCAATACACCAAACGTATTTTTAGATTTTTTACCCTGAAATATTACGTATTTTATAGTTCAAATAAGCGAAAATGAAGCAAAATAATTGTTTGCTAGCAACGGTATATTATTTAAAAAAATCGTGTATCGTAGGACTGTAAACAGTTTTAAAATTTTCCAAAGCATTCGGTTAAAAATTTTTCGAGTTATTTGGAATTGTTTGAAATTAATTTTAATACACTTCCGTACATTAATATGTGCGTTAGCGATTGCAGCACAATAAACGGCAGAATAATCCCCTTTGCCAATCTCTCACATAAAAAACACATTTTCGTTCCCGCCTGTAGTAGAATAAACCTTAACTAAACGTCTTGTCTGTGGTTTACGGGCAAAACGGAAAGACGCTGAGAGCTAATAATATCGTATCACTGATAATGAAGCAGCGGCGTACATGTGCACGTAAGACAGTGAAAAACATTTTTGCAAAACATTTTCGACCATTTCTGATAAGAGAAATTTCTCGAGTTGAATGTCCAGCACCTCAGATTCCATCTTCTTATGACCCTTTAAGCCCTGTCTATTCTTTCATTGTCCACTGTTCCAGTGAGTAGCAGCTAATGGACAAATTGTGGGGCTTGAGTATACCCAGAGTAGTGAACTCTAAAATAAAGGTCATGACACTCACAAATACTCCTTTGCCGAGCGATAATGTCTTACAACACTTTCTAAAGATCACGACAAGATATAAGTGAGTAACTTATATACATAACGTCATCAAGAACGCTAGCACAGTCAAGAAAAAATATGTATAGGCTAACGCCTTCCTTCACAAATCATTTTGTACTAAAATAACATTTGGTTACGACATTATTTTAGTGGTGAAAACTAAATACTTATTGACCACAAAAATTAATATTTGCATGGTTAACCCTCGCACAATATTTTTCAGCTGCCACAAAAATTTTCCCGTGCACCACTCGTCTCCAACGTACAACCATCCCATCGACCGACACTGCATCGGACATGCCCACTCTGCTATGCAACGTTCGTCATTGGTCCACTTACAGCCGAAAGGTAAAACGGTGCAAATTTCGTGCAGTTATTGGTAGAAAATATGATTGGTTCACTAACCTACAGGTAAGCACTCAGCAGATAGCAGCAGGTCATTGATTGCTCGCTAACACAGCGATACCACGTGACTGGGTGTGAATATAGCTGTCTCTTCCTTATGTGCTTAGTGACCTGCATGGGTAATAAATATAAGTAAAGGGCCAACTGCGATAGTAACATGAACCTACAGTTGTTTTAATTCCTGTTGTTGCCCACGAGAAAACTCTAATTTTTCAATTCTCTAGGTATTAGGTAACTGACTAGAAGTGTTTGGCCTGTAACCACCTAAACACATTCCTAGACGTTATTGGTCGTATGGTCTCTTGTTATTGTAGGGCCGTATAAGTTGTTATTGGTAGTAGTAATGGTATATCGCGAAAATGTTTTGTGCCAACATACCCTTGAAAATGCTGCAATTTCTTGCCGCAACGTAGCTTTCGCCGACCAATAACAGGCATCAAGTTTACAATATAAGTAGAGCCACGATTTTATGGCAAAAAGATTTTTGCAACATTTGTTTTCAATGCGTCATGTGCACACCTGCAGCTCTGCAACATCGTCTGTGATTGGATTATTTTACTCTCACTTGCCTTGGCTAATTGCCGATGTACGGAGCCACAAATATATTATTCTGATTGGTGTAGTCAAATGACAGACGTGTCTGGACAAAGACACGCTGCCAATAACCATGAAGCAAAGCTGTCGATGTGCACGCGAGACACTGAAACAAAGTGGGGCAAAACTCTTTTTGCGACAAAATCGTGGCTCTAAATATAAGGAGTCTTGTTGGCTCAGTCAAAAAGGGTAATAGCCATGCGTGCAAACGAAAGCCAGTAATCTTCTGGTAAGCTGAAAGTGCGTTGAAATCCAGCAGACATTCAAGTTTTCCCGCGATAAACCATAACCTCTAATTATTGAGCATTTAACGGTGGACCTTATATAATTGTATGAAGTAATTCAAAGCGCACCACACATATTTCCGACCAACAGCAGAACTGAGAAGAGCACAACGTTACCTGGAGTCCTGTACATTGTCAGATAACAACGAGAATTCTTCAAGGTCTTCTCCAATGGGTTACGAGTTGTCTTGGCTCCAATTAGATAACCCGAGAATATCTTGCAAGGCTTTGAAGGAATACTGTTTATTTGGAATGTATAAACATTTTATTTTTATTTGCCGAATTAATTAGTGACATTACCATAAAGTAACGGTTAGTTATTATAAACACTAACAGAACAGTTAAACTAATTCCTTGCACGTGTTTCCTTCAGAAATAGAGACTGTTGTATCCCAGCATAGCTCGAGAAATACACGCGCATAGTTACTGAAGTGATATAATCGGCAATTGCATTCTCATGCACCATAATACTGAACCACTCTCAGTTACTTTTTCTCTGATCGTAGATTAACTGCAGGTAAAAGAAACTTGTGGTCAGAACTGTACGGTAAGAAACGAGAAATCAATGCACAAAGTAGCATGTGCTTCCTGTTCAATATTAATATGGTGCACTCTAAAAAATAACTTGTAAATTTGTCACTCGAGCGTATAGGGGCGCTAAGCAAGTAGGTATGGTAGAATTGTTTCCCTTACATCCATGGTAGCACTCCTAAACTTTTTTATAAAACAGTCAAATGCAGTAGCGGGTCTAGGGTTGTTGGCGGGTAGGTCACAAGTTGCAGAGAACTATACAGAGTTGTGCGCTAGTTGACGGTACAGCCACTAACATGCTGGTATGTAGGTGCGGCTTATTACTGGTTGGTCACATCAGAATAAGTGGTCGGTAGGTATTTCATGGCCGTTTGTATACGGCGGCGCGTTCACAGGGAGTGTGAAGTTCTCGGCCACTAGTGCACTCCCTGCCAACAACCTCTGAACCTCCACTGGTCAAATGTATACTGAAGTTACCACACTTGTATTGCTACAAGGGTAAAAGTTTGCATATTTACAAGGTAACTGACCCATACTGCGCTTAGGTTAATTTTTAGTTAAACATTTTAGGAAGTTTTTTTTACAGTGTGGGACGAAATATCTACACAAACGGTATGATAGTTTTATTTATACAAACATCACCGATCAACCAGCACATAGTTTACTTGTTGCAACAAGCAACACTGATGGAAGCATAGATAACAGGTAAATATTTTACAATTCCAACAGCATAGCTATACAAATTATATGTGCCTTAATTTAATACAACTATAAGTAGCGTTTAGGTAGAGATAGCGAAACACCACAAGAATCGTTCGTGTCCACCGTTATTTCCAAAATAAAATAGCGGCCTACATATTGTATAATTACAGGATGATTATGTTGTTTTTAAATCACGAATCACAAATATTTATTAGTGGTGTAGCAGAGTCATCATTGTCCCAGTTATACGGGGACACGCCAATAAAATGAGAAGTGGAAAATGTGCGTTGTTTTCTGCCAGCAGACTAGAATCCAAACTACTGTAGACGCTCTCGACGTCTCTCGTTGGCCGACAATGTCGTGTCATGTCACGGA
>PNEQ01090600.1:63598-80549 GCA_003012365.1 Medauroidea extradentata
CCCCGAGATAAGTCAGTGTCCTTACGTAACGGGAGGGAACGCCATGGCAGGGAATGACAACCCTGGTTGGACAACTTCTGATCTTTGCACCCGCAGGAGCCTACCGAGCCCTGAGTGACGACATGAATAGGAAGGCTTATAGAGTAACAGCGGTGGTATGGGAAGGGTAATGGAAACGTGTATCCTGAGAATGCCCTTTGTCAAGGTAATGTCCGGCACGTTTCTCACGTCACAAATCTCGCGATACACCTCTGCTTGAACCGAACCCTGATAAACGTGTTGGGAAACTAATAGTCTTAAAGGGGCGCCGCCTACCCGCGTGTTAGAGACCTAGAAATGACGGAGACATAAGCTTGAAACGCGCATCAAATGCTACATCGCCTCAACGATCCAAGCTCTGAAATAGCGTGCGAGGTTCCCACCGAACCGTTTTTAGTATGGGACACTAACGGTGACAATATGATTTTATTGGTTGAAGGCTGTAACAAAGGACAGTACCAAAAGCAACCTGAGTTTCACATACACCCTGTTAGAACATTTTGAAGTACGGCTGTCTGAAAAGACCGTTTTTAGTCTCGTTGGAGGGCATAGAAACAGTGGATTTAGTTTTTTGGACGTACTCCATTGCAAAATGAATGACTGTCAGAGAAAACTAAACAAATAATAGAAAACCATAAATAAGCAGAGTATGCTTTATCAGCAAGATACATACATAACATGAAATTCCAAAATGGAATCGGGTTAAAATAAAACAAGGAACAAAGAGATAATGAATTAAAATAATAACATATAAAATCAGAAATAAAAAAACTAATTAACGTGACACAACGATGACACGAAACAAAAAACACAGTAGATAACAGACACGAACAGAAAAATAACAAAACGACACAACGAAGAGGCGGAACAAAACACAACAGATATCAGAGAGACAGCAAGGACAACCGACAGAACAAGGAGACGAAACAAAACACAGTGTCTGTCTGGAAAACTACTCCTTGTTTTATTTGACCAGATTCCATTTTGGAATGCCATGTTGTGTATGTATCTTGCTGACTAAAGCATTCTCTGCTTATTTGTGGTTTTCTATTATTTGTTTAGTTTTCTTTGACAGTCATTCAATTTGCAATGGAGTACGTCCAAGAAACTGAATCCAGTCATACACTCCCATTGCACAGTTCTTTCAAAGATCATAGAAACAGTGTTTTTAAATACCGTAGTGTCTTAAAAATGAGGTTCCAACTTTGTATTCTTTGTATTTTCATTTCGTACGTTGGCACAATGGACATACGTGGAATAGTTTCGTAGACAAAACCCGTTTACGAACACACTGCAACGAATTTGAAGCGTAAAGTAGGCGGAAGCCTTAACAACTACACCGTTGCGGCTCCGTTGATAAAAATGTAATTAAATGCTCGTTTAAATTGAAGTGATTTTCTTCAGCATTCAACAGCTAGGTCTTCAGCGCGTGTGAGGAGGGGTGACATGGTGTGAGTATGGAGCAGCACCGGATGGAAGAGGTGAGGGAAACGGCAGATACCCGAGAAAACCCGCAGACCTGCAGCATTATCCGGCGCGATTCCCACAAGCGAATATCCGGGGACTGTCCCCACCGGGAATCGAACCAAGATCCCCCTTGGTGGGAGACGAGTGCTCTAACCATTGTGGTAAAAACGGCTAGTCTCAGTTAAATAATTTGAGACTGAGCACAGTGGTCAACGCGCTCGCCCTGTAAGCCAAGACGTCTGACGGGCGCTCGAAAGTCCGTTGTCTTTACGAACTGGGAGGTTCTGTCAGGATAGGATAGTAAACAACATACAGTCATCCGTCAGTCTGCAGATATTTTCGTCCCGTATGTTAAACTAGTCCAGGTGTGCACCCGTGTCTCGCGGCCACGTGATGTGTTGTGTCCAGTAACTAATTTCGGAGCAAAAATTTCGTTAAAATGTTTTCTTGGTTATGATTTGTTTCTATGGAAGATAAAACACCCAAAGTTATAGTGTATATAGACTATGAGGGAGGTAGACAAATATTGTGTTGAACACATTCTAGTATTTTTCACAAGCGTACTAATAACAAAGGAGGCTTGTAAAGTAACCAGCTGTTCCAAAAGAACCAAGTACGCATTAGGAAGAAACAACAGCAACCTGGTAATTTTAACTAACCTGCATAGTTGAAGCCGGAAATGAAAGGCAAAGAAAATTTTCCTGAATAAACATATGGCCATTATCTATCAGTTCTGCTCCTAGTGCGATTGTTATTTTTTTTTGTTTATTTAATAGGCATACATTATTATTAAAACTACTTAAAATTGATCAAGTAAATCTTATAAAAATGTTGTAAAACAGGTCACCCAGTTTGTTTGCAGGGTTTTTACTGCTCCTTATGCTAATTTCAAGACAAAATATTACCTACTTTCGGATAGTTAGTTTATTGACAAAAATTCAGTTAAGTATATAATCAGCTTTAACTTGATGGTTTTGTCTTGAAAGAACAATACACTTACAGTAAAACGATTTTAAACGATAATGGCAGACAAATTTATCTGCTCTCGTTTTGGCTTTAAAAATGAGTGTTACAAAAGTAGTGGAAATGAGGGATCGTTTACATCACGGCCAAAAGTTCGTACTCGTTTGATTCATAAAATTCCTCCCACTTTAAATGTAATTTCAACAAAAGTTAATACTGACAAAACAGCCAGATTTTCCAGTTTCTACATGACATGGCTTTCCATCATCGATTTCATAATCATCAACAGTACCCCAACCTCATTCTCGTCTTCAGATAGAATTATTAACGTTACCCCAGGGACGGATTTAAGGAAGGGGGCTACTGGGCTGAAGCTCCCACCCCCAAAATAGTGTTCATTATTGTAGCCAAAGTATGTCCAGCCGCCTCAAGGTAACTGGAGTTTTGGTCTTTGATTATCCAAGTACATTTAATGTGTGCTCCTTGCATGTATATTATTTTTAATATTCTTTAACAGTAAACAGCCACACTCTTGAGATGGCTTGTTTTTTTTTTTACAATCCATAAAATCACGTAAACCCTCCACCCAAAAAAAAAAAATGTTTCTAAATCCGCCACTGCTACACGAACCACATTCCTGTCTTCAGACAGACGCTGCTCCTATGGACGAAATCTCACATTATAGTTGAAGTAACTATAATGATTAAAGGTATGTTGTAATAATTATTTCTTTACGAATTGCCCATTACTTTCATTCTAATGAATTTATGCCAGAGGGGCATGTGAACAGTTTCTTATGTTACAGGAATATAAAATTGTGGTTAGATACATATTTTTATTTATTATTTATACAAATTACAATATATAAATTCAAGGAATGTAAAACGCAATATTTTAGTACTAAAAATTGTGAAGAAATACATCTCCCGAACTTCGTAACGCGGCTGCGATCTGGCAACAGCGCGCGCCATAAGCCATGTACGTCTAAGGTTGGTACGCTCTTTTTTATAGTAATTTCAACGCGTTCATCAAAAATTGTATTAAATCAACTTTTATAATTCGAGTGTCTTATATAGTACGGGTATTTTATGTACTAGCCCTACGAATAGCACAGTACAAAACCGTTTTAAGAAAACACGTATGTTTGTCATTAAACGCATCGTCTAGATCCTACACTGTAGGCACATATGACAAATAATGCCTGTGCATCAGTCATTAATAGAGAAACGTGGTATCTCGCAAATTAATTATAGGTCAGGTTGAACGCCAAGAACGCATACTTCAATGTAATCACTGAAATTGAACAACGGTTGTTACATACTTTTGACTTTCCGGTTTCTATAATTGTATAATATTAATAATGAATAATTTAAAATTCGACAACTTAAAGAAACGCATGAACAGCACTTAAGGTTGTTAGTCAGAGATTCTAGAAAATTGCACTGTTTGCACAGAACTTATAAGTACTGACTAGAACATAATCTCTGGGAAACTGACTATCGATCTGGCTCGGAACGGCAGCTAAATCAGTTTTTGCATGTCACCGATAACCCCGGCATGAACCCCGAACGTCGAATAGCGGCCCGTTGGACGGTAATTACGTCCCTGTAATAAGATCGTTTCTACCCTAGTAAGTTAATTTTCTACCGTGGTAAGATATAACTTGAGGTTCCCATCCACCTGCTCTAGAACGTTACGATGGTTCATTATTTGAAGCTATGACTTAACGTGAATTACATTTTGTATGCCTATAAGAACCAAACACACTTCAGTCACAGACTAAATAGTAATACACACGTGAAATGACTTGGCGCCTCATTTGATATGGGTGAACTTCGCCGCGTATTGGCTGCTCGAGTGTGTAGATACCAGCCTTGTATCTGGTTGGTTCCTGTATGTTACGGCAGGTTTCCTATTGGCCTGACTGTCGGCTAGCATGGCAGCCACCTTACCCTGATTGGTGGTAGGTGTTTCCGCCATGTTGCTGGCCAGAGAAGCCATTTTGCTGGCGTCTGTGACTGAGTTCGCCATCCTACCGGCTATTTCACTTCTGTATACCTAAATATTCTGTGCTTCAGCAGTGTTACTATGAGTTTAAACATTTTACACGTTTATTAGGACCCATAAAAATTGCTAAAATCAACTTCTTCAAATTGTCGTGTCTAGGACAATACCGAACTGATTGGAACACAAATAAGGTAGGAACCAAGCGGTGCGAGACCAATGCTGATAGCCTTTCTCTAAGTGTGACCGAATTGAACGACGCCATAATACATCCTATACCTAGAGACATGCGAAATTCGCGTTATCATTTGGTAGCAGACTAAACTTCACTTTCCTATGCATAACAGAACATAAGCTGCGATTCAATTGGCCAGGAACTTTTATGTGTTGTCATTTACGTGTGTTACGTCTTTACAGAGATTGGCCTCTCTATACCGTGTAAGCATTCTCCGAGGCAAGTCACAACAATATCGGCCAGCGGGAGACGTCAAACAAGCCTATAGTCACCTGGAGTCTAGTCAGCTGTCATAAAATAACGCGAATTTGGTATGTCTCTACCTAGACCAATGTTTTTGTTGTAAAAAAATGTTCCCCCATGTCCACTGAAGTACACAACATCTTATCTTCGTCTGCAATATGTCAGTGATCAATTTGGTCGTAACGAAAGAGCAGCGTAACAGTCTAGTTCTATTTTAACGTCGTTTGTTAAAATACGCAATGGACTTCAAACCAATAATTTCCAAAGATAAAATTGTATTGACACAGGTAAGTGTCTCATTAAAGAAAGAATAGCAAAGCAGTACACACAATTTGAGTGACTTTCTCGTAGAGGTGATGTATTACATACGCCAATCAGGGGCACCCTTAACACTAATTATATTTATGCCTGTTACAAACACAAACGCAGCCTATCCAGAAAGCTACCTTAGAAAAATGTTGGAATTTTCATGTGTTTTAGATTTCGAACCGTAACATTTATTCAAGTTGTATTGTCAAAATTTAACATGGACAAGAGATTGGATGTATTCTTGATAAACTGCTTAACAAAAATAATAATGGAATCTGTCATTTATTTGTCATGCAGAATCATTGCAAGTGAATCATAGGTTAACTTTCCAGAATGATTACAAGTCCAACATAAAATGAACATACAACACTATTATGATCTCCAAAATTCATCACAAATATCTTCTATGCCTCAACGTATCCCCATATAGCAAAAGTATTTTAAAACAGAAGTTATCGCAGAAAACCGGTATATCAAATTTAGCATCTAGCACTCCCCATAGTCTTCTTCGGAGTGACATACTTTACAAGAGTGTAGGCGGTCGTCTGTAGCAACTACAGTGCACGTTGTCGTGTGACCTCGATGAGATTGTGAACCGAGGTGATACCGGTCCAATCCTTGGTGTTCTGAATTAAAACATGAATAGTTTGGTAATAACACTCTATAAAATAGTTTGTAAATTTACCAGACGTGCGTATAGGAGCGCTAAGAAAGTAGGTATGGTATAATTGTTTCCCAGACATCCATTGTAGCACTCTTAAATCTTTTTATAAAACAGTCAAATGTATACTGAAGTTACCAGACTTGTATTGTAACAAGTGTAAAAGTTTGCATATTTACAAGGCGAAAGTATGGTAACTGTCCCATACTGTGTTTAGGTTGATTACTTCCTAAATGTTTTAGGAAGCTTTTATACAACGTATTTAAATTCTATTTTAGGTAAATTATAAAGTTAAACACCCAATTATCACATACATAGGTTAAACAGATGCTATATTTTAAGAAATACTGTAATTTCCTTATTTATAAATAGTAAAGGTGACGTTACCTTCCTGTCAATTTCCTCACAGAATATTAAATAAGGCTTACTAAACCTATCCATGAACTCTGACACCCTGACTATCTAAAAGAAAACTAGTACGATATAAATACCACTTTCTGTACTTTATATTACTAGTAATTTGGTCTGAAACCACATCATGTACCGGACGTTGTATTACAGTTTGATGAGCGGAGACAGTGGAGCAGTGCAGAGAAAGGAATATTCTGCAAATTTGATGACATGCATGTTATAATCCAATGTCCTACACAGTAAAAAAATTCGTAATTTTACAGTTATAGGCTTGCAAACTAATGACAAAACATTTATAAGTCTAGGCACTGTATCAAGAATGCCGCAGGTCATTAAGGTGGTTTAAATTTTCCAAATACGTGTGCGGACTAGAGGGATATATTTCTATGAGCCGATTGTTTGATCTAAAACAAAATAACCTTCGACGGTTTGTCAAAGTTAAAATATTCTTTCCTAAAATAAACTTGGAAACTGTTTTTAAAAAAATGTGACACTTCATAAGATTGTTGTAGGCTTCTACTTGTAAGGATTTATTTGTTAATGCATTAATGTTATTCGTAAATATACAAACAAGTTTGTAAAGTTACATACATATTTGTATATTCACAAGCGTTTCCTGTGAAGTTTACAATATTTTTATAAAAGAACAATTTTTTTTTCACTGTGAATGCGTACTCAAGGCCCGACAATATGTCCATTAACTGATACTCACTGGAACAGAAGACAATGAAGGAATATACGAGGCTTGAATATGCACAAGACAGTGGATTAAACTTACAAGTCGCAGAATTCGCGAAATTTTCCTTTTCCTAGCAATAAGATACAGCTTGCTACACTCGACGGTAACCACCTCGCTTCTATTGGCTGCACGCCAAACTGACATGCAGTGTTTACGTTATAATACTCTTTATCCTATAAGACTTTATGGTGTGACCCTACAATTTCATTTTTGGAAAGTTTGTTGTTTAGTCCAAAAGCACGCTGCTGTTGTTGCGTTTTACGAATTCGGGCGGTATTTTATTAGTTACAGCAGTCTATAAACGCCGGTTTTAACCATGTTCAGCTGTCTTAAAATCGTGGTTATAACTAGCTTGCTGCACAGTTTAAAATGCAAGTTCTTTTCGCAGACAAAAGTGTTGAAATAAGGTTAACAGTTTCACGTAGACAAGAATAAACGTGGGACGCTACAACTCCGTACTTGCGGTAGGTACATATGTCTCTAAAGGAGAATTCTCGACGGGATGACTGGGCGGATAGCGACCAATGGACGGTAAATACGTTCATGTAATAAGGTCGTTACTACCCTGGATTCTTGCTCTTGTTAATACTAAAGAATAATCCTCGACCGGAATACAGACTAGGATCAAAATTAAAAAATTTCTCTGTCAGAGGCAAATTATGTAACAAATTGCTAATAAGAAATTTTACACTATTTGGACCCTGCTGAGTACGAAAATCGCTGTTAGCCCTCTGAATTTTTGCTCCATATTAAAAAACCAAGATGGCGGACTAAATGACAATATGTTAAAAATGTTCCTCTTGTGCGACTTCAGCACTTCAAATAGAGCTTACTTTCCAAAGGAAAGGGAGTCTTACGAGATCTCTTTTAGTCTGTGGTATGTATGTATGTGTGTGGGAGGGTGAGGGGGGTTGTGTCCGTCTTCCTTTTTTTTTTTTTTTTTTTTTTGCAAACTTGAAAATATTAACAATTTTCCTTAAAATTTGGAACCCTATTAATTTTGATAAGGATATCAAACGTTCATGGTTTGCAGCATTTGAATTTGCTTATGGCAGCCTGTTTTTTCAAAAATTTAGTAATGTGTTATATTTCAGACATCATTCTACCAATCAAAAACAAAGTTTGGTATATTTTTAAATTGCGAATAAGTTTATGATATAAGTAAATAAGACACAAGGGCTGGAAGCATGACATGTATTTGATCACGAAGAAAAATACATTTACTTAGCACCGGTCACTAAACAATTTTAACAATATTCACATTCCTCCAAAATTATGTATATAAATCGTATACATAAAAGTCTTTGTTGGTATGTATATTCCCTATGGATTCCAAAACGGCTCGAGCGATTTTGATGAAATTTTCAGGAAATCTTCAGACTAGCCCGGTGGGTGTTCCTGTGACGTTTAGTAGTAATCAGATAAACAGAAATTTTTTGGGTTTTTTGTCGAATTTGTTTCATATTTTCCCTGAAAAAAATGTATTAATAATATCAAAAATAATAAATTGATTAAGTAGGATCGAGACTTGGAAATGTGTGGCATGTGTAGACTTCAATTATTGGCTAAAGATGATTAGTGCTGCCAGGGACGCTAGTATTACATATTTATTTTAACATCCTCCTCAGAAAATCCACGTTCGTACGCCCTGTTCACTTGCAAAACTTAGTGCACATGAACGAAACACACCTACATTTGCATCTGTTTGTGAGGCACTTCTCAACCTTGCATTTGCAGAACACTAGCTCAAAGCAAAAGTATGGGATAGGAGCCAATGTGGTCCACTGAGGTGTTAAATGTCCATCATCGCTCATCTGCCCTCCTGACGAGAGTGGTGAACGGGGGTTGTAAATGGGTGTGTGTGTATTCTTCCATATGGCCACCTGCATATGAGCTCTATTGATGTGTTGTTGTACTGCATCACTACTAACGGCTTCTGGCTTCTTTGCGACACCGAAAAGAGCATACCGGGTGGCATCGCAGATGCGCACATTATCGCATACTTTATAGAGCCTGGTAATGAATTACCTTAAATACCTCACTTGGTTAGTAGTTAGTGGCACGTCACCAAACCAGCTGAGAAGCTCACAGTATGCAGTGTATGTTTTCCATGCAGCCCGTTTCGTAATCGTGGCCATGTATGATATTACATCACTTCCAGTGAGGGCACGAAATCACATGATATTTTGTTTTTGTAAGGTTCATGAGCATTCACTAAGCTGAAGGATGGGAATATATTTCCTTTTTGTTGCTGTTCCTGCCATAATTCACACATATGTGCATTCAAACCGATGGTAGTTATCGACCAAGAGAAGGACGATGTCAGAATCCCTTGCTTTTACGACATTACGACGTTCATGCTAGCAGCAGCTTGCAGTATGACTCGCATGTCAACTTCTTCATGGTTTGACCGGAGTCCTGACAAATTGGTTCGTATCGTTGAGATGACATCCATTTCATCTTGGAAGTCACCGGCGATAACCACTTCCAAGTCATCAAATGCTGCTTCTGCGAGGCGGTAGGTTAGAAAGTATGGAAGCTGGACTTTGTTTTCTGACATGGAGAGATTTATTTTTCCAGTTTTCTGGAAGAGGTACACTTTTGTCATCGACAGACCTGTGAATGTATCTTGACGACTTTGATCGACTTTGTCTAGTTAAATTCTTTGTATATATGTATGCTCCTTTATTGATTAAACAATGTATCCACTTTTGAGCACCCTTTACAGCTTCTTTTTATATATGCGACAATGTAATCTAAAAGATCTCCAAGCGTTCTAAAGTGGGATTTCCAATTGTTTGCACAATGGCCTGTCCATCAATAATCATGAGCGAATCACTCTTAACATAAATTGCAGTTGGGTAGGTTATTCTGTCAGTTAGTATCGTAATTAGCTCTGCTTTGTCACCACTTCTCGTGTCACTATTCAAGTCTGCCAAGGCAACAGGTTTGGAACATAGTTCGCGGCATAGCATGGTGATGAGATCAACAGGACGACCAGCTTCATATGCTACAATTATCCGGTGCATAATATCACTGTCTTCCTTCATCTTTTTGCAGTGACTTCGATGCGCATTGTTGCTGCCCCAGTCAAATTCCATTAAAATAAAAAAGAATATTATTCAAATGAAGGTTACCTGAAACAAATGTCATCAAACTTTTTGGTATCTACCAAATACAGCAACATGATTACCTTTCTCTGTTTTCTTATCAGTTATCTTCTGCAACCTATCAATCATATTTTCGGTTGTATAAACTGCATAGCACGGATTTCTGTGATACCGTAACAATAGGTCAATGTTGGGCGTGGTGAACAACTTCTCCAGATAAGTAGTTACAAAAGAGAGCTCAGAATCATAGAGTTCTTTCCTCTTTTCGGCCACTTCTTTAAGACTGGTAATTCCTTTGTCAGTTCCAAAAGATAGTGGGGATGTCTTTTTTTTTTAACCACTGTCTAGCTACTGGGTTCTAGGCCTTTATTTACAATTCATCATTCTTGTTTTGGAAAAGCCCGTCTGACCCTTGGGTTCCTTGGGGCTTGGACAGATGTGTGGAAGAGGACGGGATCAGCTGCTGGGCGTAGGGTGAACTGTGTTTTTTTTAAGGGAGAGCATGCTTGCGGTGGGAGTTCTAGCATGCTTTTTCCTGTTATTTAATTTTCTTTGTTTTTGTTATTTTCACACTTCACTTAATTTCATTTTGTTGGGACAATTTGTTCTCTTAAATTTAGGGTTCTATGTACACTTGCCGAAAGGAGGTGTTAGGGAAGGTCATGTTGGAGAGGGATGTGGGAGAACTGTGCTAATGGGGATGCATGCTATAGTATGCCTGGACTGGGCCAACGTCATCCTGGATACGGTGATGGGGCGTTGCCATCTGCTTCTCTAGCTGAAGCTTCTTCGGTCTTGAGGTGACGAGTGCTGAAAAGTGGTCATCTTGGGTAAGTCGTGGCTAGTTGTGGGTAGGTGAGTTGGTGTATGAGTGGATTAGTGTGCCTGCTGCAGTGATGAGTGAATCTGTCGGTGATGTGAGCTATGGTGTTGTGAATATGAGGTCTAGATAGTTCGAGATAAAGTGAGCACTAAAAATTTAAACTTTTAAAAATATCACTAGCTGTTACTGCATATAAGTCAACATTGACAATAGTTACATTATTGCTGCATGGTTGGTAGCGAAATTACGCAATATAGTTCCGTGTATTTTTCTACTTAAGTACAGGAATATTGAAACAAAATCAACCGAAATCGACATAATTGTATTTTATAGAGTTAATAAACTATTTTTGTCAAACTGTATCGATTCGTATTGACTGCTCATTTTATACTATTCGCGCAAACATCAAGTGACGTGTTCAGAGATGTTAGATATTTCCCAGCGTCAGCCATCAACCGCGGAAAGATACGAATTAGTTGGAAATAGAACTTAAGCAGGCATTCTTTGAGTGCTCACTTTATCCCGAACCGACTATAGACCTGTGTGCTTCAGTAGAGTGTCGCGTGGCTATTTTGACCAATGACGCACCTATCTAAAGCCAAGTACTCGGACATGTGCTGCAAAACTTCTTCCATTGCTGCCTGTAAAAGAACAGAATAGTCTGTAATAGTCGTCGTTGTTAAAGTTTTCGTCTTTTGTTACAAGAAAAATAGAGATGCCATTCACGATATGAATTAGTACACTTACAATTTTAAAATAATGACAGTAATGTACATTTGCTTTAGCAAGGCTTAATAACTGCACACTTAAACGCCAAAAATGAATATTAATCTTACCTGTTGACTGTTGAATTCTCAGCCAAAAACAGGAAATCACTCGCAATGCATGTTCGTACGTACCGCCATTAATGTTATGGTATAGTACGAATGTTTGGCGAACTCGTATAATCCCTTTAAACTTGTCCTTTCTGCAACGTGAGACAGAACACAACCAGAACTCGCCAGTCGCCACAACGATTTCATAGTGTATTACGTACTAGGCAGTCGTCTGTGCACTAGGCACTGTCGGTGTTGGGTTCACTCTCCCCTTCCCTCCTCCCCACTTCCATCTCCCTACTTCCCACACAATGTTCATTCTTCCCCTTACGTAACAAACCTGTTCTTGGTAGCTCTGCACAGTGTTGCCAGATACACAGAATAAATTTCCCCACAAAAATGTCAGAATTTCCCACATTTGGGGCGTTTTTCCCTCACTGGCTTTAGACAACCAAAATTTTAAAACGTTTAATTAAAATAGGTATATATTAAAGGACATTGAAAAGAAACAGTATAAAAATTATATAAAAATATTTTTACACACGTAGTCATAAAGCATCTCAGAATTGTGCAAAGACAGATGACTTTTCGTGACACTGAAGGTCGTGCAATAGATATCGTTTGCCTGGAAAGCTGACTGCACCACAGTAACTGCACTAAGAGCATCATCCCCAATCTTGTTCCTCTTCTTTGATTTCACGTCGTTTACAATGGAAAACACTCTTTCTGCTTCGGCATTTGAGTGCGGCAAAGTTAATATCAGTTTTGCTAGCTTTCCTAAGTTTGGGAATTTTATTTCGTCGTTGAAATCCTTCGAATTAGAAATGAAAGTCCACATCTCATCCATTTCCATGTTTGCTAATCGAGTTTTTTCATTCACGTCATAGAATTGAGGCAAAAGTCTCCGTTCAATAGCTAGCTCATTTTGATCTATATATCTAGAAAAATGTTTTCCTAGGCACTCAAGTTTCAGTTCCGTCCTACACTCCAGCCCCAATGCTAGAGAAGGGTCCGACAATTTTATTTCCTGAAAGAATGGTTTATTAACTGGTAGCCTCTTATTTATCTCACGCACCATAACATCGTTTGCATATTTCTTTTACACCCAAGCTGGGTAGGTCGGTAATGAGTTTATCAGTCTCAGGACCAAGATACACTTTACTGAGTGGCATAAAATTACTTGGACACGATTCATTTATTGTTTCCACGTTTTGAAGAGCGGTGGAAGTCAGAAAATTTTACCCTATTTCTTTTAAAATTTTGACGGAATTATCTGTTAGTTTGTGAATAAGCACTTTACGACTTTGAAAAAGGACATTAAAACTGTTTACATACCTTAACACATACTTGAGAAAATACACGTATATTTTAGTATACAGATTATTTAGTTCATTCAAAATCATGTCTGCACTTTTCAGTTTATCTTCGAATACTGCTATTCGAAAAAAAAAAAAAAAACTCTCCAATGCACCACAGTTTTCAATTACCCTACACACACAGTTATACATCGCCAACCATCGCGTAACCGGAGTCTTCAGAATTTTTCTTCTTTCTGTGTTAAAAAATTCCTTTATTTCCTGTAATTGTGCATTACGTTTAGCACTGCAAGATAGATAGGAAGATATATTTCGCAATAAATCTTCTGGTGCATGTGGTAGTTGTTCACATGCTTTGCTAGCTACTAAAGCAGCTGAATGACAAATGCAACCTATTAAAGTAACATCGCTGACATCATTCTATAAACAGGTTACAAATGAATCGTTTTTACCCACCATAACATTCGCACCATCACAAGCCAACCCAAATACGCAGTTTAAAGGAATACCTTTATAAATAATGCATTCCTTAAAAGCCGCATAAATATTTTCAGCTGAACAGTCTCGGGAATCTAAACTGACAAGTTCCAAGAGCTCTGTGGTTACTTTATCAGTCGTGGGCGAAACATATGGAACAAGAACACACAGAAATTTATGCAATGCGATATCTGTGCTTTCATCGACAAGTACTGAAAAAGGTAGAAATTGTATGGTGTTAAATACATTATCAGTTTCTACTTTAGCAACAACATTTTTAGCAGTTTGGTGCACTTTGTGCGTTTGAGCCGCAATTCCTGGGCAATTTTAGAATCAGGAAACCATCTTTAACTAAAGGGACCAAATGGTGAACAACACGAAAAGCGACATTATGCTCAGCAAAAGAGGCAGCAATTTTAATCTCTGCCTCTTTCACTTTTTCGTTTCGTGATTCATTTGCTTGTGGGTTTGTGTTAATAACAAATGCATTTATTGAAGATGTAGATGCCAATGTTTTAGCCATTTTGACATGTTTCTGATCTCCAAGGTGTTTTTGCAACTTACTTTTCCCACAAAGTATCTCAACATTACATGCAACACATCTACACTTAAAGTAATTTCCTGGAACTCGTCGCAACCAACCTTTAAATGCTGGATTACCCAGCCAATCGTCTTGAAATTTTTTCTTTCTTGGCTTGACTTCTGATGACTGTTCACCGTGAATCGGTCTCTTCTATTTAGCGCACTCATTATGAAACGGAATAATAAACTGTAAACATACCTTCTTTTTGGATATATGTTTGAATTTAGATGCGCATATTACACTATCTTACATAAAAATAAATTAGATGAACCATAATATTTGCTGTACAAGAACTACCTACCTCATACGACGACACACCGAAAAAAACCAGCAAACTAACTAACGGTCACGAGTCCCATTCTCAGATCAATCATAAACCAAAACACAACTTGAATTTGCCGAAACTACTACAGTGTAACCAACTTAACTTCAGTCCGTCTTCTAGCCGGCCCCAGTTACTTATACAACCATAAGTACACACTATTGCAGCAATATAAAGTGAACTGGAACCGACTGCATGGTAGCCAGCTGTCACCTCAAGTTTCACTACAACGATTCTTAAATACTAAACATTGAAATGGCTGAAAGTTTTTTTTTTTAATTGTGCTTAAATGTAAATGACCGGGAAAAACGAATAAAGGTGAATTTTCCCACAGTTTTTTTCGTTTGTTAATAATTTTACCTTTTTCCCACATTTTAAAAATAAGTATCAAATTTCCCTCGAATATTGGAAATTTCCCTCAATCTGGCAACACTGGCTCTGCATAACTCATTGGCTGTCTCGACGCACGAGCAGGTTGTTAGCATATTTCTTCTTCTGTCTCTATATTTTATCTTGTTTTATATTTATATCTCTGTTTATTCTGTTGTATAAAGCCTAGCGTTATTGTTAGTACATGTATTAAGAAGTTTACTACTTTACAGATATGCTGACTTTCGTTTGTGTAATGCTAATCGCACATAACATCAACTTTCAAAGTATGGCTTAAGTTGGCCAAACAATATGGAAGATAATCTATCAAACCTTAAAAGGAATCTGGCCGCCATTTTTTTTAAACCGATGTCTAATCTATTTCAATTTTGTATGTTAACATTGCCTGCCATAGCACAACTGATATGTCAAGTTTGGTCAAAATTTGTGGAATACTTCCTGAAATATGGCACAAAAGCATTTTGTGGTAATGAGTCTGCCATCTTGCTTTTTTTAAATAATGAGCAAAAATCCAGAGTGGTAACAGTGATTTTCGTATTCAGCAGTGTCTATTTACGATATAAACACTTATTAGCATCTTGTTACGTGGTTTGTTTCTGGCAGTCAGAAGGGGGTCGATTTAATCCGTTTGATCCTAGTTTAATACTAACTCTAGTAAATTTCTTTGAGCTTATAGGCTATGAGGAGTGTGGTGGTCGAGATGAAGTCACCGTTAGGACGAACACTCTCGCAGGCCAAAAAAAAAAAAATAATAATAATAATCCGAAGCAGTGACACAAATTCCTATCAGTTACGTAACAATAATTTATAATTTCAATAATATCGCTTGATGTCACATTCATGATCGGAATGATCACTTCTGTAGTGCTCGCTTGGGCCTGAAAATAAAAGAAGAACTGGATTTATTATTGAAGTTGTTGGCTGTAGAAGTTTACTAATCACTGACTATTCACAACTTGCATGTTAATTAGACGGTCTTCACTGGGCGCTGACTTCCTTCTGAGTGAGTTACGTTTCATAAATTGAATTGCGTAATGTAGAAAGAGACCATCTGATGCCTCCAGCTACGGTGTGGTCCTCAAAGTGTTAACATACCTATGGTTTTCAGGAGAGGACAAATAATGTTTAGAGATGATGGTTTATCGCGGAAAACTTGACTGTTTGCTGGATTTCAACACACATTCAGCTTATTGGATTATTACTGGCTTTCTCTTGTATTTGAAGCTATTGCCCTATTTCACTGAGCCAATAAGAATCACGCTATTGTAATATTTGATGCATGTTGTTGGTCTGCAGGCAACTACGTCGTGTCAGACTACATCGCCCAATCATATATGTTGCAAGATACTACAGCGTTTTCAAGGGCATGTTGGCCCAAAACATTTTCGCGATAGATCATCTCTAATACTGTTATATAAAAGTATGTTATAATGAGCGTGTGTGTAATGCAATGTGGCGTGGTGTTGATTGCAGGAGGCGGCACTGGACTGAAGGACGTACGAGTGTGGGTACCGGCGGCAGTGTTGAGGGGCGACACGGCAACACTGCGCTGTATCTTCGACCTAGAGGGAGACTCGCTCTACTCTGTCAAGTGGTACAAAGGTGGTCGCGAGTTCTACCGCTACACGCCGCGTGAGGCCACCGCCATGAAGGTCTTCCCTATACCCGGCTTCCACGTACAGGCGAGTACTACCTCTTCCTTGTCATTATATTCGGCAACACTGCGCTGTATCTTCGACCTGGAGGGAGACTCGCTCTTGTCTGTCAAGTGGTAGTAAGGTGGTCGCGAGTTCTACCACTATACGCCACGTAAGGCCACCACCATGAAGGTCTTCCCTATACCCAGCTTCCACGTACAGGCGAGTACTACCTCTTCCTTGTCATTATATTCGGCAACACTGCGCTGTATCTTCGACCTGGAGGGAGACTCGCTCTTGTCTGTCAAGTGGTAGTAAGGTGGTCGCGAGTTCTACCACTATACGCCACGTAAGGCCACCGCCATGAAGGTCTTCCCTATACCCGGCTTCCACGTACAGGCGAGTAC
>PNEQ01090601.1:0-27178 GCA_003012365.1 Medauroidea extradentata
GTTTTCTGCTGCAGGAAATATTGTAACCTCTAGAAGACAGTGTCTTTTGCCAGAAGTTGTTGAACAATTAATGTTTTTACATGAAAACCTGAAATAGGCCTACTAGTATTGCTGATTATAACAACACTTTGTGCTAGTAAAATATTGTTTTTTTTATATGTGGCAACTGGCAATTGTGTAAGCTGGCAACAACAGAGTATGGATAGTGTCAATGCCAGTTAAATTATAGAAATAATTTTTAATGTATATAAATAAGTGAATGTTATTTGAAAATGTGTCTTTTATGCTGGCACAGAGATTATAGAAACTTTATCTTTGATTTTATGAGTTATTAGGGTAAGTTAAATAATTGTTTTTGAATTTTACATGAGTATGGAATCTACAAACCAGGAATTTGGAAATTCAAAGCAAATTTGGCACCTAAAATTTGTATTCATTTATTTTGTTAATAAATTGAAATTTATTGTTTAAGAATCGGAATCGAAGCGAAAATTTCAATTTTTTTGATTATTCGAATCGGAATCGAATCGAAATGAAATCCTGGGAATCGCCCAGCCCTTAATAGTGTCTGACTCTCCCCCTGACTACGGGCTTGAACACAAGTTAAGACAGACAAGTTGTAGTATATAACACTACTTGTCGAGCCTCATACTATTATAACAGAGATGTGTCAAAGGAAATCTCGCCCACAGTCGAGATATAATGGCGGAACTAAACATAAGAAGATCTTACCACTTTGACGATTTAGCAAGCAAGAAAGAACCATACGAACAAGCTGTGGAACAAGGCCTTCCAAGATTTAAACTACTGTATTTACCGGGGGGATATATATATATATATATATATATATATATATATATATATATATATATATATATAATGCGTAATGTTTGCTGGTGTAAACACGGAGTCTAAAAGTAACGAACATCTTATGACATTTATTTTTTATTTTAGATGTCAGTGATATAATACATGGAGGTTCGGTGCAGCCAGGTGAGGAGCCGAGCCAAGGTACGAAGCCATATTGTGACGTCACAGCCTACGGCAGACAAACACCCTCCCCCCCCCAAAAAAAAAAACCTTTTTTTTTTTTTTTTTTTTTTTTTTCATCTTTTAACGTACTTCTGAACAATCTGAAAAGTGTCTTATTCCTCTAGAATTTCCGCTTTTCTTTAAAAATGTCCCTAACTTATTTTCGAACTTACACTAACTTACCTTACTAAGGCCATGCTCTCTATTTTTTATTTTTTTATTAGCGATATTAACTTTTTACGGCTAAACGAGAGCGAATATCAAAAATGTGTTTGGCAGTTTTGTTTAAAATCGTCTTCTCCGTATTGGCTGATTTTTTAAGACAGTAAATACGGTAAAGTATTTGAATGTTTCTTGCAATGGGACAGAATGACAAACCGTACATACTATTGTGGACATATGCCATTGCGATATGTATATATATATATATATATATATATATATATATATATATATATATATATATATATATATATATATATATATATATATATATATATATATATATATATATATACATACATCACAATGGCGTATGTCCGCAATAGTACAGTTTGACAGTAATTACGGATTTATTTAGCTAATTATGTAACTGACGAAATTCTGGTTAATTGACTTTTCAGTTGAAGTAGCCGGAATTCTTGTTTTAAAAAAATGGTCATCGCCTCAAAAACCATTTTAAATATTTCCGCCAAACATATTTTTGATACACGTTCTCGTTTAAGCTTGAAAAAATACGTATAGCTAAACAGTTGAGAGAAGGGAGCACGGACTTAATGTTACAAATGTTGTAGAAAAGATGTCATCTCAAATAGGAAGAACAACCTGTTTTCGTGGTTCCTAGATATGTTCTAAAGAATCAACTATACACACTACTTGTGTTGTTCGGGTGGTTACACAAAATTAAAATTTTCGTACACAAAAATTGTCTTCTTATAATATCACATAAAAAAGGAATCGGAAATTTGCAAAAGGGACCAAGTCCACTTTTTGAGCAAACTCAGATTATACGAAATTTCGACTCTCCGAAGTATTCTCTTGGCTGTCTGCAGCAAAAGAAACAAAAATCCTATACAAGAAATACGTTAAACGGACTAGTCCATGAATGTGCCAATAGCGCGTTATATTGTTTATGACTTAAGTGGTTGTCGCTGAATAGTAATTTTCAATGCGGCTTAGTAGCTTTTTCACTAGCATATACTAAGGTTCCATTAATCTACACTGAAGACGTTATGCTTTCTCTGATAGTGTAACACATAACACTGCTTTTTGGGTAAAAGTTACTGGGTGGTGTTGTATTTGCAAAATATGTTTCTATATATATATATTTTATTAGCTTTTCACTAGAATATACCAACATTGAACTAATACACACTCAAGGTATTGCTTTATGTATCATTGTTCGAAAAAACGCTACTTATTTTTAAAAGGTATCAATTCCAGTAACATTATTAATTCTTAAAAAATTACATATAAATGCGTGTCTATTTCAGTTATGTTTCGTATTATTCCACACACACTATACTTCCAAGTTATCCATTATTGATGACATGTTTCACTCCCAGATCCACCATAGCAAGTTTTTGTTCTTTCCCAGCAATCTACTCACATGGACTTAGTAGCTTTTGCAAGTTCCTGATTCAAATAAACTGTTTGACTGCTGTCTCGAAACTAAGAACGACTGTGAACATTTCTACCTCTGTTGAAAGTGTAGATTTTATAAAAAAAATATTATGAAAAAGCAGTCACACGAAACTTTAGTAAATGACCGAATAGTCAATCTCCATTATTAGCTTTAAATTAAGTAATGAGAATATGTAATTATATAAAACCAGAACTAAACAGCAAAATTATGCCACTTACCAGGTTTACACAGCAGAAAAAAAAAGAAAAGAAAACACGCGACTTCACACAGCAAAAATTACACTCTGTTAAATAAACAAGAATCGTGAGATGAACACAAATATTTATTTATTACGTCTTTAAGGCGTATTTAAGGCATTGATGCCTTGTCTTTCTCTGGACCCATTACACATGATTACAACGAAAATAATATATTATATGGGAAAGAATGAGAATAAAAAGTATGTAACAGTTAGGTTAGAACGATGATATGTATGTGTACATGCAAAATAAAAATACCTAATATATACACAGATAAATACACACACTAAACCAACCGGATATCAATCTGAAACACACACACACAAAGCAAACCAGTTTTTAGTCATAATCTCTCTCTCTCTCTCTCTCTCTCACACACACACACACACACAGCGAGTAGCGTGCCTCATTCCTCATTCGTTAGGATGGTTGAGATTGTGCTTGTTTATCTCCTTCTTAAATCTATAGAGATTATTCATTCTCCTTTGTTCACTTTTCAAAGTGTTCCAGATTTTAGACGTGGTGATAGTGAAGAAACCAGAGCAAAATTTTGTTTCGTGCAGATGGTACCAACAACTTGTTGTCTGTTTTGAAACAGGTATTGACTGAGTGGCGGTCATTGAAGAGATTTTTGTAGTGCTAAGTGTTTTGTGCAGCAAAATCAATGAGTGTGAATTTCTTCATTTATCAAAATTAAGCCAGGATATTTTCTACGTAGGGACTTACTCTGTCGCATGGTTTAAACTGAATATATGCCTTATGCATGTATTGTGAAGTTATTGTAAACGCTGAGAGTAACAATAGGTGAGACTGATGTATACTACATTACAATACTCTATGAAAAAGACTTTGAGCTAACATGGTTTTAAGGCAACGGCCATTTAACCTTTTGATACGTATAAGTGAATGTAAGGAACCGTGTACTCTTCAACATATTTTTAGTAACGTGAGAAGCCCACGACAAAGTTTGACTCCATGTAATGATTCTCGTTAAGGGGCCCGCCTCGTGGCACATGTGTTTGTGTGAGTGAGGTATGGTGCTAAGGGCGAAGTCGTATGGGCCGTACAACGGTGCGTCGCCTCTACGCTTAAGTCGTGCAGTCTTCGCGAAATAACTAATTTCCTATGGGACTTTAAGTGGTGACCCTATTGTTTTATTTACGAAATCACTTTACTAAAGTCCAATGGACTGCCCTTAAGTGGTTTCACATGTGTTCGGCTAGTATATTTTCCGTTATAGCAGCCTGAAACCCCCGTTTTAACCCATTTTGACGTGCCCTAAAAGGGGATTTCTAATACGTGTGTTGTCTTGAAAGTACTTAAGGGCAGTCGTATGAAGTGTGTGTTCTTTTCGTAGACAAATGGCGTGAACACACGTGTATTAGTTTCGGTGTAAGACTTTTTCTTCAAACACGCTGCAGTGTGATTTTATGGCAACGAGGCGGGCTCCTTAAAAAGGCAAGAACTTATGCATTTTCGTAGTGTGTGTGCGTGTGCATGAAGGTGGCGTAGTGTTTAAAGTACTGCTCCAGGAACTTAACATTTTGAACACCCTCTCTCATGTGATCAAAATATTATCTAATGGCCGCCACCGTGTAGATATAAACATGGTATGAACACGTTAAATACATTTTAAATTAGTAAGTACGACATGTAACCTATCTATACCGAGTTTAATAATATCCTGGAAAATTTTTCTACGGGTATCTCGTGTGATAAAAAAACATATTTCTATAACTGCCATTTTGACATAATGAATACGGTATAAACAAAGCACACACTAGTCAAGATGTCTTACTAAGTACTATATACGTAAAAAAGTTTAATGGGAGTTCTGAGAATGGTTTCTTAAATATGCTGTGAACAAAAATGTTTAGATGGCAGACAATTGTATGGCAATAACACGTCAAGAACTTAATACATAAACGTCAAGTCACATTGCCAAGAAGTACTATACTGGATGTGTGTACTGAGTTAGATAAAATTCTGAAAAACAGTCCCTTACGTATAGTGTGCGATCAAAATATTATCAAAAGGACACCATTTATTTCAACCAATAGCGAATGAACAAAAATAAACGATAACTCATCATCTAAACATGTACTGAATTTCATGTTGTCTTGAAAATTGGTTCCTTGGATATCTCGTGTGATCAAAATATTTTCGAATGGCCTCCATTTTGAAATTACGAAAACATCAATAACAAACATTCAAAAGTCAACAATTAACTAAGAACTATGTGTGTACCGAGTTTGACATTATGAATAACTTCATCTCTCCTGCATAACTACCCGGACTCTCAACGAGGTAAGCATGGAGAAATTACAGCTAACGAAAACTATTTAGAATGTTTTTCTGTGTGTTTAAAAGCGTACAGAGTGGTAAGCAGTGCCAGAGAGCAACGGAAACGATGTAATGACTAATGCCTACAATTTTAACATACGTAGTTTGGCACATAAGTAAAGCAATGAATGATTTACTTTTTCCCATGACACTGAAGACATTTTGAAAGGCGTGACGTATTATTATTAGTATTACAAAATGCTGGAAAACAAAGATGAAATGAGTTTGAAAAATCTTTTTCCTTTTTGGAGAAATTTAATTTTCATTCCATTTTATGTGTTGCACATTTTTTAAGAAGTTTTAAGGTTGTAACAATTTTGTATTTCTTAAAAACAAACATGACATATATCTCAAAATGTTTTTGAAGTCTAGTTATCGATGGCCGCGTATATTTTATCCCACAAGGCTAGCCTCTCAGCATGCAGTTCATCAAAGTTCTGTATGCTAAGTTCATTGTCAATGTTCAGGTATGGTTTCTTGGAAGATGTCAGGGCGTCCCACTGTATGTCCAGTCCTTCGCTAGGATTCCTGAAATGTTCACAGATATTTGTGAGATAAGATCAAGGATAACACTAAAGTAAAGGTAGCACTTTTGAATGACTGGTTACTGTTTCCTTACCGACAATTTTGTATCTTTCGTCGGCTTGTTAACAAAAACTTTAACAGTGTAACTAATATTTATTTTATTGGGTTTTGCTTCTCCTCACTCAGTAGTGTAGCTAGTGCACACGGTGTATATATTTCACCAATCTCAAAATTCGAAAGTCTGATTATGTAAGAAAAAATATTTTTTTTTGCATTATTCTCGACGAGACGCTTTTTCAAAAGTGCTCATTATATATGAACATCCTATATGTATAGTAATAATAGTTTATTGAGCCATGAAAGGTATACACCCAATTACAATGTCCCGTTTTACACGTTAAAGCATTTATAGATGTTATAAAGTCTTGTGAATTATTATAATAGGAGAAAATCAGTTTAAAATGATAAGTAATTTTAAAATATATAAATAAACATCTTAAATCTAATATGTTGTGTCAAACTGTTAATACACAAGAGGCAAAAAATTATTATTATTATTTAAAATGACAGTAAACAATGACTATATTATATTGTACAAGTAATAATAATATTTTAATAATTTTCTAAATGTTGTATATAGGAGTAAGGTTGTACTAACTTATATATTGGTTTCCACTCTGTGCGAAGACGTGAGATTTTAACCAGCAACGAACAATAACTTAACAAATTTTGAATTTGGCGTGTCCGTCGATTAGATTACTTTCTCCACTTAGTCAAGAGTACGGTCGTAGAAGAACAGGTCTGGACACTCGCCTGGATATTTGACCCCCTTGTTGTTTGGCTGTAGTTCACCAAGTTACCGAGAATATCGTGTTTTATTGGCGCTGATGTTACGGCGGTCGAAATAAACTCCGCCCATTTAATTTCCGCTAAGATAAACAATTTACCAAAACGTATTTTTTATCAATTTATGAAATACTTTCTTCGCTCACAAATTTAAGAAAAGGCTCCAGCAATCTTTATTTACTTTATAAATTTAACAATGGAAAAAAGTGGACGGAGTTTGAATCCGACCGCCCGGAAAACAGCGCCAAAAAGTACGACATTCTTGGTAACTTGACGAACTACAGCCAAACAACAAGGGGGTCAAGCAAAATACATTGGTAGATAGGCGAGTGTCCAGACCTGTTCTTCTACGACCGTGGTCAAGAGAGAGAGAGAGTTTAGTTAGGTTTATTGTGAAAGTTTAGTTTATCATACACGTAAGCGTCTACTTCAGGAAATGTGTTGAAATAAGACTGACAGTCTACTAATGTTTGTTTAGGCACTATTGTTTCAAGGCTATTAACGCAGGATGGCCAACTTTGATAAGATAAACCTTGCGCAACAGTAGCAGGTGTTAACTGAGTTATTTATGCATACAGATAGCACGCTGATGACTTTCGTCAGTGTTTTGTTGGGACAGGCGTCGATTCTTGGGAACCAACGAGCCAAGTAATTCGTCTCATTCTTCTAATCTGGTTTCACAATACTGCGATGTGTTACGATAAGATAGTCTGTGACAAGCCAAACTTGTTTGAGTGATGTGACAGCGTTAAGCATATTACATGATACTACACATTTTAAACTGAAGAAATATCGTTTTGAATCACAAATTAAATGCTGGCAATAGTTTATAAATTTGAAATATTGAACACCTGATTTGCCATTAGTAATTAACTTAATAATAAAACCCACTATCCAAACAACTACCCGACGCCCACAATATGCCGGCTATTTTCAAACAAGACAACTAACTGTGGTAATGAGCTCGATATAATGTGCGCGTTTTAAAAATGTAGACCAGTACGCAGGTATTCTTCTTCATCTTCTAACATCACAGGACGTCGCAATCTTTACAGACGCTCTGCTGCAGACAACTAGCTGCTTTATCCTGATTGGACGCGGCTTATTGCGTCACACCATAGAACAATAGCTATCAGCTATAAAGTGCTGTGCTACTCCGCGTTAGTAAATACAGGGACGGGCTCTCGGCTTCAATGCCGTCGCTCAATCTGTCTATATGAAACCGCGAGGTTCAGTGTGATTAGTCTCCTCTTGTGCGATGACTTATTGGTTTCCTTGGCCTGTTTTTGTTTCACGACAGAAAATTCCAAACGTACTACAATGGAAACACAGCTATTGATCTTAACTCTCAGTAGACGGTTAAGAAGTGAACTAAAAACTCATAATTGAGAGGTTATCTTCAAAAAGGGCATATAGAAAAAATGGTGAATCTCAGAAATTAAGTTTAAAATTATTTAATACATGGCTGTGTTAATATTGGTTTATTACAATGTAGCCAATATTCAGAAAGTATTATATAATAGTATTGCTAAACAAATCAAGTCACTTCTCATTATTTTATAATATGTCACGTTAAGTAAACATTAAATGGCACATACAGATTTGGAAAACATCTTTGGTTAATCAGGGAAAAAATTAATCAAATTCTTAACTTTAAAACGGCATAATTATGAGTTCCTAGTTCACTTCTTACACGTATATAGGTAAGATCAATATCTATGTTTACATTGTGGTATTTATAGAAATTTCGGTCGTGAAACAAAATAAGCAAAGATAACAAATAAATCACCACGTAGGAGAAAACTGGCTCCAGTATATGATCTTTCTCGCTATAACGAAAATTTTTCTGTTAATTTTTCGTGGTATTTCGGACCATCCGTTGTTAAGTTTTAAAACCCAATTCTAATAACAGGATTTCAGTGAATTAGCAATGGTAATAGTCATCAGCAATTAAACTGTTTAGCCATTTCTGTAAGTTGTTAGCATAATTATACATTAGTCATTACAATGGAACTTTCAAGCTACATAAAAGTGCTAAACACTGTAAAAAATGAGGTAAATTAACTCTGCATGTAATGGAAGTTAATAACCTCTACAAGTGAGGGAAAATTACTCAACACGTGTCAAGGAAAGTTACTCAACTGGTAATGTAATTTTTCATGACATATTGGCGCAAGCCCTCCAGGACAATTTGACATAACGCACGAGCGAAACTTCTGAGTGGTTTGTGTGGCGAATACACTACCTTGCGGACATTTCCACACACATTCGGAAATCAGATTTCCCTCTCAAGGTTGGGAAATATTACCACATATATGATGAGTAACATTACTAACTTTTTTTACAGTGTAAAGGATGATCAAAAGTTTCTGGGCTGGTATTAATTGATAATACTCACCCAGTTTTAGCGAAATTCGTCCACATAGTCGTCATGTTATGAAGAACTGACAGTTCAGTGGAGTTCTTCTCTAGAGACACGTCATCCAAGTAAAAGAGGTAGCCCAAGTCATCAGCGTGAGCTGCTCCTGCAAACATTTCACAACTTTTAAACTAAGTAGAGTTACCGTTAAAGCGTTGTTTCAGTCCGTTATTACAAAATTATTGCTTTTTACATTTTCAATCTATCTTCTAAAATTTTATTTCGTTTCTCTGAAAACGTTTAGGCAGTGCGAGCGTAGAGAATGTAGCCATACCCACTGTCGAGACAAAGACAAGATTATTTTCGGGTAGAAATACTCTTCGTGGATAAGTTGTTCCCCTAGTTTATAAAACCAAGTTTACTGGCGCATTTCAATAAAAAAAATCTTTTGGTCCGACTTACTACACTGAAAAATGACTTGCAAGGTAGTTCCATACTTGCGTATTATAAAACATTGATAATTATAATAAGAGCCCGTGATTTTTGGTGAAAAGAATTCTGCAACCACTTGTTTCAATGCCTTACGTGCACACCTGCAACTCTGGTTAGTGGTTATTGGCAGAATATAATAGGGCAGAGGCGTGGCTCATTTGACTGCACCAACCAGAACAATTTTACCGTGACACCACACGTCCGTGATTTGTGGGTAGGACTCCGAGACTCCAACAGTTAAAAAATTCCAATCACTGACCATGAAGCAGAAAAACATAAGCGCACATATGGCGTTAAAACAAATTGTTGCAGAATTCTTTTGACCAAAAATCAGTGGCTCTAATTATAATACACTAAACGGTTTCCCACTTAAATCACGCTGTATTACTAAACTGACAATTACAAAGGTAGTCGGACCAGAGAGATATCAACAAGCAGCTAGCAGCTGACCAGTAGCTAAGAAACAGACGAGGCAGTTGTCTGAGGGTAGGTCAGTTAGCAACAAAGGTTAGAAAGGAGTGAGTTTATCTCGCACAGTCTTAGAACAAGTTTCCTTGCTTTCTTATAAGCGAAGTTAAATGAAAATTGCTGCTGCATCAGCATTTTGACTGTAAATTCGTAAACAATTTTTTTGTTGATATATCACTATTCACGGGACAAGAAATGCTTTGTTACTATTCGTTTTACATTTAAAACATAAATTTTTAAAAAATATTTTATTTTGCGCTGTATTTTTGTTTACGTCGGGTGAAATGTAAATATTAGAAGACGTTTTTCAAATAATATTGGAAATTGTGTACAGTATAACTCTGCCATTATCTACTCAAGCATGTAAGTTATGTGTGGAATTTATTATAGCTAGTCTCAAGGCTAGGTATTTAAATCAGTTGAGTGATGTAATTTGCTTGTCCAGACGTGTATTACACCGGATCATATCACGGCGATTCAATGGTCGACAGAAATAAGTTGACAGCGTGTGCTAGTATCTACTTTGCTGTAACTTTACAATTAAAGTGATTATTTAACACATAGGAGCTAATGTTTATAAATGCTGTAGGCCTATAACTAGAGCCAGTGATTTTTGGTGAAAAGAATTCTGCAACAGTTTGTTTCAATGCCTTATGTGTAATGTGCACATCTGTTTCTCTGCTTAATGGTTAGTTATTGGAAGTTTGTAACTTTTGGTGTCTCGGGGTCCTTATACCCGCAAATCACGGACTAGTGGTGTCACGGTAACATTGTTCTGGTTGGTGCAGTCAAATGAGTCACGCCTCTGCCCTATTATATTCTGCCAATAACCACGAACCAGAGTTGCAGTTGCGCACATTAGGCATTGAAACAAGTTGTTGCAGAATTCTTTTCACCAAAAATCACTGGCTCTATACCTACAACGCGAACCTTCCACATGAAATATCAACATTAGCTACACGTGCTTGAACGCTACATGCGGCTTCGTGTATCAGGCTGCTACCAATCTTATGTTCAAACATGTATAAAATAATTAAATATATAAAACGCAATACAGGTATAAGAAAATTTTACTCAATTTCAGAGGAGTGCATTGACATTACCTCGACCTCGACTTCAGCGAAATTAATATTGTTTTCTTAAAATTAAATAATACATTGTTTTCAACACATGTAATACGGCCGCCTATATTCTTGGTGTTTCCACAGCACCAGTCATCACTGCCCTTCAACAGTTTTCATTTGTTTTACCGTGCCAGGAGTCGTTAAGACAAGTCGTACAATAAGCAGACAGCACTCTGTACAATGTAAGGCTGTATGTAATTGTAACGTACCTCTAAAGGGAAAACCATCGTTATTTGATTCCGACTTGCTGAGCCGCCCGACGTAACTGAACTGGTAGACGTACACAGGAGTGGAGCTGGTCTTCACGTGAAGTCGGGATGATCTTCGCACGCCGCTCACGAAGAATGAATCTGAACGAGCCTGCAAGAAGAACACGCTACATTCAGTGCACCTATATTATATGCTATATGAAATTATCTATTACCTACTGATTCTTAACACCCGTATACAACTAAGAATACTCTTAATACTACATTTAAGTTTCGCGAGTGTTGAAATGTTAAGGATGTTGCCCCCGGAAAAATCCAAAATTTTATATTTGTGCCAAACACTGTTCAACTTTTACACATAAGATAACACGTCATTTCCCAAAAAAAAAATATTAGGTCCCATAGTTTTAGCATAATCACCTATCAAAGTCGCAAAATGGCAGTTGCGGTGTAGCCAAAATAATAAAAATTATTAACTTGCAGAAACAAGATAATTCATACTCATTGTTAATGGCGTGAGCTACTTCAAGACACTTTTGTGAACACAAAGCGATAAATTTTTGTATTTTAAAAAAATAGACGAAAATGAGTAAATTTTTGCATAACTTTGACTTTTGGCTACTACTGAAATTTTCAAAACTAACTTTTGTCAACTATGTGATAAAATGCATTGATACACTGACTATCAGTTACTGTAATTTTGAATTTATCAGTTAATTACTTTCATTGAGTTTGGCTATACCGCAATGGCCATTGTGTGACTTTGATGAGTGATTATGCAAAAACTATGGAGCCTAATATTTTTTTTTATTTTGGGAAATGACGTGTTATCTAATGTGAAAAAGTTGAACAGTCTTTGGCATAGGTATAAAAAAATAAAATGTTACGGGTCCAACGCCCTTAAGCGTTAAAAGTATATATCCAACCTTACAAGCTGCTCGGACTCTCATCCAAAATAATGCCGTGTTTACTAGTGGTAAACGAGGTACAGGCTGTTCACTATAAACTGAGTACTCAGCAGAACGTGTAATTAATTATAAATAGGTTTTGTTGGGCCAATATATGCTAACTTTTGAGAGCGTTGAAACATTTACACTTCTTTTTAGTTACATGGATGTTTTCATAGTAAAAAATAGTAAAGATGTCTGCAAAGAAAACTTTATTGCAGTGCTCACTTTATCGTGACTGGCCTATAGTTATGTGTAGCTACTTATATTATAATGCCCAGCTTCTAATTTTGGAAAAATTTACTGTATAGTAAGTATTTTATTAAATAGACTTAAACTTTTATGCTAAGGGTATTATTTAGTGTTATCAGTATCTTATGGTGCTGTCTGCCTGTGAGCCCTGGTAAGAGTAAAGATATAACATGATAAATTATATTATGATTCGCTCATTCATCTGTCACGATATTGCTTGTGGACGAAAACTATTTCTGCACTGAGAGGAGTACAATATTGCAATGGAAAATAAAAAATGTGGTAAAAATTATGGGGGCATATTATCGGGTGTTTCCTGGGCATTGCAATGCTTATTTACTTGTATCATTTTGGATATTGAAAAAATACAGCATCGAAGATTCTATGGCAATGCGGGCTGCGCCTAGGTAAACAAACAAGTCAAGTGTGTCCTATATTTGTAGGTTCAGCTGGTACTGACCCCTACCTTTTGTAATATAAAATGTACATACATATTTGTATTTGCTCTCGCCAGGAGTCTGAGATAGACAGCGTCCTTAAACTATGGAAACCATTATTTAAAACCTTGTTACGCACGAAAAAATTGAAAGGCTTACACCCTACAATTTGACTACAATTGTTTTGCATTCAAGATTGTTGTTAAACCTAAGAGTCTTGTTGAACAGTTGCATACTTCCTGCAATGTAACTTCTTGTCGTGAATTACTAAGACTAGCCATTTTCTTTTCGTGTTCTTAAAACGTTTTCAGCTGCACCTGTATAATTCCTAGTATGTAGGCGAAACGTCTGCATGGTCTGTGATAACATGTAAGAGATTTGTCGGCGACCAAATAAGTAGTTATATAACTACATGTTTATGCACTCAGGGTTCGTGGAGTCTAAAGTAGATGTTTTGAATATCGACCAACTCTTCCTGTGCAGAGAGAACAAAGTTTCATTATAGGTTGAGCAACTGATTTTGCACCAACGTGTTCTACTTTCTTTCGTACACACCTTAAGTCTCGGTTTCAGTCGCCATATTGAATTTTATTATTTTTCGCTTTTTTGGAATTCTGAAAAGAAAAATGTTAAATATGCGATTATACCTCAAATTCTGTTTACATTTCGCTACAGTACAGACCTTGCGATTTGGCTGTAAACTTATAATTACACCGCAATTTGTCGGGTAAATTGGTTATTAGAGGACGTTTCAGTGTTTCTGGCGCATGTATGCAACCCGCATTAACCCCATATGAATAAAGGCTTATATTACCTTCGCTATAGCAGTAAGAGTATTACTCATATTAGCATTTTCTTCGCGCTTTATGAAATACACTGTTGCTATTCCTTTCGCGGCGTTCTGGACATTTTAGTATAACAAACGGTCACATTAGAAACCTAATACAAAAACAATTTTGTAAAATTTACAGCCTACCGTTCTTTATACTCGGCTTCGGCGAACGCAGCGATAATAAAATACTGCGTCTATCAGAATATTGTTACTGAAACACCACTTGTCTGCGATTGGCTGGTAGAATCCCTTAACAACCAATCACTGACCATGAAGCAGAGCTGTAGGTGTGCAGAAAGGACATTGAAACAAATTGCAGCAAAAGTTATTTTCACCAAAAATAATTGGCTCTAATAATAGTCTGCCGTACGATGATAAGCAGACAGGGAATATTCGTTTAGTTAACAATGACTGCCACAATCCACTCCATGATAAACTTCACAACGGTTTGCCGAACTATCGTCACATGACTACAAAGGTACTACGCGGGTTTAAAGTTGCTGTCCGTCCCACTGTCAGCTCAGCCTATCCGTCTTCCAAGGCACGTGTTGGCCAATTTTACTTACTTATTCAGAAACTGTTAAGGCCCTTTCACACTATCAAATATTTATTGAATTCAAGTTATTAAATAGCACAACACTTCAATGAATTTGATTTAATATAAACACTGAAAGACTGAAAATATCACTTGAAAAGTTATCACACGGTTTGTAAACAAATTATGCTAAAAAATAATGTAGGTATTTTACAAATATCTACTAATCGTTCGCGACACAAAAATAGTTGGTTAAACCAAAACAAAATCCTCATTATTTTAGTATGTTTTATTTAAAAGAAATCATAAATGTATTTATTTTTAACAGGTTCAGTTTGCAGAAGGAACTCAAATATTACGTTACTTGAATTTATAATGCCAGGAAAACCTCTTTTCTGATTTTAAATATTTTGATTCAAGAAAATTTAAAAGATGTTCGTTTCGAAGACATTCAATAAATTGAAACACGAAATTGCCGCTATTATGATGTCAGCTTGGCATCTCACGACATTTAATAAATTTTACATAAAATTGAAGCAAAATTTGATCGTGTGAAAGGGTGTTTACACTTCAGAATGGCGGACAGGATGGATGTTACCATCACTGAAGAACAGTGAAGACGTTGCGGTTACACCCGAGCCGGAACATTTTGTTCACCAACTCCTTCCATCGAAGTAGAAATATATTTCACAATTATGTAACTCACAAAAATTACTAACGTGAAAATTATGAGACAAACAGTTGGCCCGCATACAAGTCGGGGAATTGTTGAGAATGTTTCAACATAGCTCTTAAGTCATTTTGAGTACGAAACACTTGTATGTTTATGTACAACCAGGTAAGTTTAGCTTAAATATGTGTGCTAAGACTTATTACGTCATATCAATGACGTGCTCACTCAGAGATGCTTCTTAAATCTGGGATACATGCCACTATCGAGGTAACTAGAAAACCATATTATATCCGAGACTTTAATTTGATACATTATATAGCAATGTCCACTAGACTGAAATGCAGTTATGTGAGGAAAGAGGAAGAGTACGTGTATTAAACTGAAATAAGGGATACACTAACTAGCCACAGATTTTTTCGCTGGCTCTTGTTATAATTCGTGCACTCCCTTCCAGTAGCAGTATGACCACACGCCTTTAAGATGTAGCAGCCCACATACTTTAAACCAGGGTGATCCCATTTCGATTCCTTAGTGGAACACACCCGATTTGTGCAATCGGAAACATGACTTCACCGTTTCCCAGCGAGTTTTCTTAGATTGTATCCGTTTTCCCCATCCTTGCAATCCACCGTTACTTCACACTTACCTTCAACACATTTACACAAGCGCTCAATCATTGACATTTATCGCTGAGCAAATGTTCTCATTCCCCAGCCCTTGTTAAGCGGAGACAGTGATGTTTGAACTGACTTCCTGCCTGCTTCACGCGAGGTATATAAGCTGAAAGTAACAACATACGTTCACCAGTCCCTCTATGTCCTTGACGGATAGAGTATCATTTCCAAAGTACATGTTCTTGATCTCGGAAGCCAGACGCAGAGACTCAGGAGATCCCAGAGGCAGACCCAACTCTGGTGGTACAAACTGCTCCATGTTCTTAGCTAGTTCTGTCCACAAGCTGTCGTTGTGTAGGTATGCTGCAACATAGTTCTCCATTATTGGCTATACACTGATGCAAAGATTTTATTTCAACTCAAAGTTAAACAATTATATATATATATATCCTATATAAGATACCCAGGTCTGTTACAAATAATTAGGGAAAACCAATTCTAATTTAAGTTCACAAATAATTTATTCTCCTTCGCTTTAATAGAAATTGCAGGTATTATATACAATATTTTTTTTTTTTCAGATTTGTGAAAATGGTCCTCATCGTTGGTTATCTGAGCCATTAGAAAACAATATTATGATGTAATTTTTAAAATAATTTCTGAGTGTTCAACGATGAAGTATAACAGCTATGAAGAACACTGCAACAGAGAGGGAAAGAGTGACAGATGAGATAAAATAGAGGAAAGAGGGAGCTATATAGAGAGATTACTTGTCAGAATATGAGGGTCGATACAAGTAGTACAATATTTTCTACTAAGCAGCCAGATATTGATACTTAATGAAACGAGTTAAAGGGCAACAATATGAAAGCACTTAACAGAGTCTCAATCCTGGAAGGATTAAGGACAGTTTATAGACACATTTATATGCTTTTAATGTAATCCATAACACAAAGTTACATAGTTTACTACTGTCGACAGTTGCGATTATAATTTTTCTGTTAAAACTTCACACGTGAGAAATATTTGTGTAATTTTTAAGTAAGCTATGTTGAATTCAGTTCTTTAATGCGTTGTGCTCATGAGTTTACAATTAATCTTCATTTAAGTCCGCACCAGACAATGTGTGCTATTATATGAGAAAAGGTGAGACTACTACTAGTTAAGTATTGTGTTTTAAGATGCATAATTCATGCTAAAATTAAGTTTTTATATTAGGATGCCAGATATAAAGAGATCTTGACACTTGATCAGCAATTCCATTAACAATGAGTGACCGAAGGAAGTGCAAGAGTCCAACAGAATCACACTACCAGACAATAAGAAATGGAACAGTGCCAACATTACAGCCTACATGCTGTTTGGAAAATGTAACGAAATATTTCGAGACAGTTGTGACAATTGCCACTTACAGCCCAGCTCAGTTCATAAGAAATATATCGGCATTTGATGTTAGAGTTTAAAATTCTCCCTTACGAATAGGCCTGTGCGGTACAGTAAAAACATACTGTGACAATTTTGCACGAATGTTAACTTCCCGAAATATTTCAACCTAGTTTCCAAACATTCTTTATTTTAAAGCAACTGCAGAAGGATAAACATGTATCCCAGGCTGTGTCATCGGACAAAGGAAGGCAGCAGGTGATAGCACAGTTATGTTGGTATGCATGCTACTGGGTCGCATAGACGAGGCAATCATCAAAGAAGACTGTGAGGCGGGATGCGTGCTATAGACGAGGTTGTTTGGCCATTAGACTTATTATGGCACAAGCTGCCCAGTCTAAATATTTAAGCACTCAAAATAGCTCCACCACATTCTTAATTAGTTTGAATTTACATGTAGTATTAGAGTTGAACAACATTACCTTGCGTGGAAATCTTTGCCTCTGTTGATACGAATCCTGTGATGTACGGCACATGATTGTATTTCCCAGACTTCAAGATGTTCACAGGAGAATCTGGCAGGAATATGTCCTCACCGCTCTCCTTAGTCGCAATGAATGCTATATTATTGCCCCTGAGGACATCCTACAAGAAGAATTTGAGGTATAAACACATATTTAACACTTTTCTTCTTAGAGTTCCAAAAAAGTGAAAAAAAAAATTAAAACTACATTATTAGAGAATAAAATATCTTTCTCTGTGACCGCTGCTTTGTGGCAATGTTTTTTTTTATTATTATTTGGGGTACGTATTTGAAGTAAATGTAATACATTTAAAGGAAACATAAAGATACATGAATTAGTAGTTAACACTGCATTGGACTTACCTCTTCCGTTATTGCATGTTCTTGAGCTACAACCAGTTTATCTGCTGGAGCATCTTTCAAGAAGTTTATTAAGGCATCTTCACTGTCGCCTGTGAATCCAAGAACCTTTCCCAACAGGAACGCTCTTACTTTCGCCAAGTTTAGATCAGAATAGGACCATCGGTCAATAGCGTTTCCACTCATCGATATAGCCCGATGGAAAAGACCTGAGCGGAAATAAACATATCTGACAGTGGCAATGCAGCATACTTTTCACATGAATGTATTTGGTGCTAGTTCAGTGTGAAACGAATAAACATGACCCTATATACAAGGTTGATATTTGTAAACTGCGTATTAAAGTGATGCAAATGTATGGCATTTAATATAGTTGTTAAGTGTTTCTTGTGAAAGTAGTCCAAAAGCTGCGAGGCATTCTAGATAGAAGGGCTGCACTGACGCATGCGGTGTACTGTGTTATGTTAATATTCAATACTTAAATGTTAATATTCAATACTTAATACAAGGTTGCCAATCTTTAAAACTTTTTGAACATAATTAATGTGTGTTTTGGTAATTTTTATCAACTGTTTATGTGTATGGACTATTTATACATACATACACACACACATATATATGTGTATATATACATATATATGTGTGTGTGTGTATGTGACATCACAGTTCAAAAGATATCAAGTCACAATTGATAAATCGTAGTTTTATAGTAAGTCTGCTTGCAAACTACTGAATAATTTAAATAATAGTAACAAAAATATAACAAAATCAGTAAAAAACTCTTTCTTATTTTAATAATATATTTCAGCTTGTTAAGCATTGATTTTGTATTAACATAGATCTATTCTATTAGATGATAAATAAAGTTAAATCGGAAGACAGTCTGTTACTTATTACAAAACCTACTTTGAGGTCTAAATAATATTCCATTTTTATAGGTAGAAATAAGTGAATTAAAATTTTTCTACATGTTAGTCTTATCGCTTTACACACTTCTCTTCAAAAATATCTTGAAAAAAATGTCTGCAAAGTTGACCTGACTTGAATAACAAACAACCTTCGTTTTGTTGTTAGTTTCTGATTCCTAATGTTTTACCAAGGCAGAACGAAAACAACATATTATCCAGAAATATTGTTCCTTGGCCCAAACTAACAGTTGATTCAGCACAATATCAAGAGAATGTACACATACGTGATTCATGAAGAAAAGTAGCACAACTCTAGATATTAATCTTATTAACTTAAGTCAGTAAAGAGTGGCAGCAATTTTAGCGAAACAAACAGTCCAGTTCTGCGACAAACAGAACAGAGAGTTTGTTGACCAAACTATGTTGTTGCATGTTCACATAAAATATATAACTCTACTGGTCGCCTGGATAAACTCTGCATATAGATCTAATAGTCTGTAATATAATCATCTACCATCAAGTTCTTGTTTCGTTTAATTTGTTGTGTCTTCTAGAGGAAGTACAGCTGAAACTTGAAACTGTTATTTTATAATAATTTCTGAACATAAGATTGCAATCAAGCATCGGATAAACGTGTAACGCTGCTTGGTAAAGCGGTAGAGTTGTTACTGAAATTTCTCTGGATACAAATGTGACGAGGAACTTAATGTACTTGCCACAGCCATTTTGTTGATACAGTGATACCACATTTTTGGACATACATTGAGTTGCTTCATCATCATTAGCTCAGCGAACTCCAAGAGGTATCAAATAAGGCAAGGGCCAATTGATGAAGTTGCACGAATTTATAGTTGTTTTGAGTTCTAGCGTATACTAAAAAAAATACTCTATTTTTTTTCAGAACCCTACGTATATACTTAAAACATTTCTAAAAAATTCGGTAGATGTAAGTGGCTAAAAACAATGTAATACATTGTATGGTTAGTAAGACAAACTCTCAAAGTTTTTTGCAATGTGTATAAAAGTTCTGTATGTCCAGCCTACATGCAGTCGGTAGATTAACTCTGCCCCTACCCAACCCAGCATATCGGGAGAGACGGTGCGAACAACTGCTGCGATGCGATGTATCAAGTATCGAGGTTCTGTGACTGTGGTATAGGTGGAATATAATAGTTATCCTTTATGTAACCACATAAGAAAAACCGTTAGGTGTCAAGTCCGACGACCTTGGTGGAGTTGCTCCAGGTCAGCGGCCACTACACCGCCTATCCAGGGACGTGGCAACGTCGCGTTCAGGTATTCTCTTACACAGTCGTGGAAATGTCGAGAGACGCCACGGGCAAGTTCTGTCAACAGAATGCTTTTTCTGGCAGGTTGGCCAACAAATATGGACGGTGACGTCTCTGCCTACGGTTTGCCCAACTAACTTGCCGACGCCACGTTAAAAATAACTTTGAAAGCTTGTCTTTCTCATACTGTGTATTAGTTACGTTTTATTAAGCAATTTTCCTACACCTATTTTTAAAAATATTTCATGGATTTTATAATTATCTTGTTTATACAGAATGTTACAAAAAAAGTACGGCCAACCTTTCAGGAAACATTCCATACACACAAGGGAAGAAAATATGTGATATGGATACATGTCCGGAAACGCTTAGTTACCATGGTAGAGCTCAATTCCTTACATCTCATGCAGTCACGATTACCTTCCGTCACGTCGCCCACCTGGCGGTGATCCTAGGAAGTAACGTACATTCTAACGAAACATTCCATTGGGTAATTGGAACAGTGTCTGTACGAAATGTTTTTTTTACGATGACATGTAACGAGAGGCTCTAACATAGACATTACGTGTTTCCGGACATATGTCCATATCACATATTTTCTTTCTTTGCGTGGGTGGAATGTTCCGTGAAAGTTTGGCCGTCCCATTTTGTAACAACCTGTATATTCTATGACGTGATTCACATCCAAGAAAAAATTGAACGTATCCTCGAACAAAATGAACATATTGATGGATTCATTTTAGGGTTTGTGAAGTGTATTTAGATGAAAAAAAAATTTAAACCACTTGGGAGTCTCTTAGGAGATGAAGCTGGACCCTTGTTCTCTGATGCTACTAGCGATTTATTGTTTTAAGTGACACCTAGTGCAAGTTGTATTCTGAACAACACGCATTCCCCTTAGGTGAAAGCAACATTCTTGAAGATAATCCCGAAAATTAATAGCCGTAATTTACATATATTCACGTTATTTTCGATTAAACAAACAAGCTTATAAAATTTTATTAATTTCGTATTGAAATAGTAAACCGAGTAGCACAGAGAAAGAAGATTGAGAGCAATTGTAATGATTTACAAAGACGCAGTGTGTAGAGAGAGATGACAAATTTTTTATTACAAATTCTCAGTTGCAAAACTACGGAAGTAAAACAAAAAAAAAAAAAAACTTGGTCTTCAACATATTGAGCAGTTAAAGTTGAGTAAGAATCTTTATAGTGTGTGCCTCAATCGTTGGGAGATTGTGTATGTCCTTATTTGTATATTGAACTAAGTCAACATCTTAGACACCCTCACAATATACACACACATAGTAGCCAGCACATTTCTAGTTGCAAATTAACGGTTTCCTATGAGCTAGTTCCCGTTCTTTCCCCACTATATCAGTACAATATGTGTATATTGAAGTAGTCTATAATGAAGGTACAGTTTCTCACTAACCTTTTGTCGCCGGTGACAGAACTTGCATCTCGATACAGACGCCTCCAGCACTTTCTCCAAATATTGTCACCTGGTCCTTGTCTCCTCCAAACTCAGCTATGTTGGCCTGAACCCACTTGAGAGCTGCCACCTGGTCCTTCAGTCCGTTGTTCTGAGACACCAGCGAGTTGTTCAGACCCAGGAATCCTAGTAAACATCACTTCATTAAGATTACATAAATTGTTAAGAATAACATGCTTTATTCCTTTCTATCCCATAGCTTGACAACAATTCTGTTAAGAGTGTAAATGCATAGAATTTAAAAAATAACTATCAATCAGGGTATTTCAGTCGATTTCCAACATGTGACAATGTTTTGTATGTATTATGTTTAAAATTATGGTTTATCGCATGAAAACTTGACTGTTTATCGTGTTTAAACGCATTTTCAGCTTATGAAATGATGACTGGCTTTATTTAGTTTGTACGTAGCTGTTGCATTATTTGACTGAGCCAATAAGAATCCCGCTGTTGAAATATTAGATGCCTGTTGTTGATCTGCAGACAGCTACGTTGTGAGGGACGTATATCACCCAATCATATGCGTTGCAAAAAAACTGCAGCGTTTCCAAGGGTATGTTGGCCCAAAACATTTTCGCGATAAATCATCATCTCTAATTATGTTGCCCGCACAACATTCTTCAACAAAATGTATTATACTAGTTAATATACAATTTGCAGGTTACGGTTTGAAACAATTTGGTAACTTTCTCTAAGTATACTGTGAACTCTAAGTATGAGTGAATGAACAACCTCCAGGAATACTGCGAGTACAGTAAATTGGGGCTTCTTTGGTCCATTTTGCGGTAACTTTGTCCTACTCAAAATATTAGTTTTGGAGAAATTTAGTTAATATACCGATAATCAAAAACTTGTGCTTATAAAATACATTTAATCCAGTCAGGTAAAATTTGAAATTTTCTTCACTCAATGACGTAACAACTGAAATTTTTATTGGGACAAAGTAATTCCCCCCCCCCCCAGGGCCAATGTTATCTCAGTTTACGGTAGTTAATATGCTACAGATTGGTTATTTGTCTTCGGCCGAAATCTGACGGCTGCTTCTTGGAGTACTTTACTGAGCTAATATAATGGAAGCAATATTAGAAGTTGCCTCGAGTTTCAAGTCTGCTAGAAACACAGAGGAAGGAACTAGCTATCTTGAGTTGTGGCCACATCACTGTAGTGTTCCTACAGGACTTTCTCTAGGACACATCCTAGCAGCGCATCTACTTGAAACATCAGTTACAAGACTAGCATATCCTGCCCTCACAGTTCCACAACGATAGGAGAGCCTTTACTTTGTGATTATGGAAGTCAATCCTTACGCACGGGTGCAAAAAGCAGGGCCTTCTTCCAAAAATAAGTATGGTCCAATACTTTACAAGTTATTTCACTTGTAACTAATAAATTATAAAAGTATTGTGTTTCACAAAACATTTCTGGTCACTTGTAAAATATGTGTCCATACTTAGTAGCTACAAGTAATATTTTCATGAATTACTAATGTTCTGTTAAAAAAAAATAATTACAAATCGTAAAATATTTGTTACTTGTATGAAAGGAATTTAAATAAGTTCATTAGTAGCATTTTGTTTTGTATAATTCCAATGCATAAGTGGTCAAGTGACTGTTAAAGTGAAGAAGTACACCTTAGAAATGTCCGTAGGTTCAGGAAACGTACCCATTTTTGTTTTAATTCCTCTGTAGAATATAATAAACGTTTTAGGTTATGCCCGACAGTTATTCAGCAGCTATTAAAGGTAATGGTTTTAGGTTAGAGCATGTAACAAACAGAGCCCACGCTATTTCAGCCAAACAGCAATGGTTGCATTTCATTGGCTGGGAAATGGTGAACAATAGCATGGTATTGCAATCGCTACATTCTTGTTTACAAACACAGCTGACTACACTTGTAGAAATTTACCATGTTTACAAGTATACATTGATTTTATTTGGACCGCAAATATATAAGACCATATTTTACAAGACCACTTACTTGAAACTAATAATTGATTAGAGCATACTTTTATGGAAAAGGCCTCTGGTGGAACATTGCGAATATATTATTCATTTACATACGTTACATAATCCATTTTCCCGAAAATCATAGTTCGTTAATTAAGATAGTCTCCTTATTGTGGTGCTACAGTGATTTTTGTGAACAATGATGGGAAACAACTAGCATATAGTACGAAATTCTTAAAATCTAGCTACACTGTCACCAGCCTAAATATGAATTTAAAATATCACAGCGAGAACGTTAAACGAAAAATATACAAACTTAAAAAAAAGTTTTGCAAGACCCACACTTTTGTGTGTATGTTATACGCCCGTAAAGCCGACTACTCTGTGTTGCGATTTGTATGAGTAGTGCCGTACGTGTTGTTCTCTCTCTTTCTCTCTCTCACGTGTTGTGTGACAATACATACACTGCTCCCGATAATCTGCGATCTATAAGCTTCCATTAAAAACCAGTTCATGTAGAAAATTTTTGAGAAGCTTAGATTTTAAAAAATGGAAAATATTACAAATTTAGTAAATTCATACATGATATTACGTTTCATACTGATTTTTATTCAGCCCGTTTTTCTATGTGTAATTTAGCGCAAAAGTCATTCAGACATTATTTAAATCTACTTAAGTAGCGAACTAGTTTCCAGTGAAATACTTGAAAGCTGAGCATTGATGTATAAAACTATTTTTTTGTTAGTTATTAAAAAAATCTTACCGAAAACTCCCACTCGATAGTTCATGCTGACAATAACGACACCTTTGTCTACCAGGAAGTCGGGGCTGTAAACGTCACTGTTGCCAGATCCGTGCACGAATGCCCCTCCAGGAATCCACACCATCACTGGAAGTTTTCCTACCTTATCACTGGGAAGCTGCAACAGGCAAACATCTATGTATAGTAATGTGATAAGTCGCATGAAGGAAATGTACTTAACTTCAAGCTCACATCAACCATTATATAACTTACTACCATAAAATTGTTCGTCTTATTCTCCCAGATAAAGTCTGTGCAAGCAGCGAGAGAACAAATACGTTCAAGAGTTTGGGATAGATGATTGTACATTTAGTATGTTCCTCTAGTTAACGCCCAAGTTATGTTATATCTAGGCTCTCGTCTTGTTCCCACTATTCTTAAGTCACACTCCCGTGTCAATACTGCATACTACTTCAGGTAAACAACATCCTGCCAATGTCTTCACCTCCCAAACTATAACTCGAGCCTCTGACTTCTGATTGACTCTAGTTCCACCAGCTGAATCCTCTCTCTCACTCCGTCCGTTAAATAAATATCTTACAGCCTGCAGGAACCTGAACCATAATTCCGGAGTTTCCTTGTGTCTCCTTGACTTCCTGTGACATGGACTAAATTGAAGGCTAGCTATTAGGACGAGAAAACTATTTTACGTATTTGTCTGTCGCTCTGCAAACATAGATCACACTGTTCAGTCACAAGTTGAAAATGTGCTACTGCAATTGTTTAGTTATCAATATATATATTTATATGCACACACGCGCGTGCGAATTTTTGTCAGTTTGGATTAGTTGTTATGCGTGCGTAAGCAAAAGATTTTTGTAAAAATAACAAGGGGAGGGGGCGAAGGGATAAAAGAGACAGTAGGAGTAGATACCCAAAAACTTAAGTTTTATGCAAAGAAAATATGTTGGTGCATGCATCCACGAAAGTTTATAGTAAAAAGTTAAAGGAGATTGCGCAATTGGGTAGAGGGACTTAACGGGTTACTCAATATGCTAAATTGGCATTACGATGTATGTCAGAACAGCTAGTTGCTTAAAATGTATGTTTTTAGTTACAATATTATACAAAAAATTCTAAAATGTAAGTATAATATAAAAAATAAAATACCTAACTTTTGCAATAAACTATTACGACGAAGCTTATTTACGAGTCATTACTGAGTGTCGTGTCAATAAATGTTCAATTTTTTATCCGAAAAATCATTACGTTTGGGCCCAAAAATCTAATAAGGGAATTTACGAATACTAATCAATGGAGTGAGCTACCACTTCTCTCGGCGGGTAGAGACGGAATTAGCCGAATGGAGCACATAGAGAATAAAATATAATTTATCCCACTGTGTCTTTCTCACTATGGGGGTAGTCTTTTATACGTTACGGCCGAAACAAGTGCTAACATAAACGTTATTTGAAACAATCCTACTTCCCAATTGGATTTTGTTCGGACTGATGGATATGCTTATATGGTCGCACTTTTCGACAAGTTCCGGAGAGCGTGGTTCAGCTCAGTTTTCAACGTCTTTTTTTATTTTTATATTTGTACCAGATTTTGTTTTCTTATTTTAGACATAAATGGTGATTAAATCTTGCACTTAGGAAATTTTTGTATCTCTTATTTGCGTAAACAGTCGTAAATGTCAAAATTTGCACTTTACGGTTTTATGCACGCCAAACTGACATACCAAACCGAAAAAATTCACAACTTATAATAATGCTGTAGGCTATGATTTTAAATATATATATAACCAAAAAAAAAATATTTTTGTATTTAATTAAAAATTCTGAATTTTTAAATGAAAATTTAAAAACTTCATCAATTTTTTAAAAATACAGAACTGTATATTTTTTGTTTTTATATGTATCAAATCATAGTCTACAACATTGTTATGCACTGCGAATTTTTTCGGTTTGGTATGACAGTTGGTTTTAGTGGCGTGCATAAAACCGTCAAGTGCAAATTTTGACTTTTGCGATTCATTACGCAAAAACTATAAGAGATACAAAAATTTCCTAAGAGGAAGATTGAGTCACAATGTATGTCTAAAATAAGAAAAATATCTGGTACAAATATAAAAATAAAAAAAGACGTTGAAAACTGAGATGAACCACCCCCTTAACCAACAGCCAGAAGTGAAGACATTTTCACACTTGAACGGAAATGTTGGTTTCTTGTCGCTCAACATCTGGCAGCTTTGGCAAGGTGTAGCTTCATTAAGTACAAAATCAGATACATAGCAGAGAAAAATCTGAGTTACCGTCTACTGTAAATTATCTTTCATTTTCAGAGAAACATCTCAACAAATTCGTCTTAGCGTTAGTCGGATATAGCGTGGTGGGATACTGTTAAAATTCTGGCTTTTCGTTTGAGAGGTTCCGGAATCTATCCCTGGTCTATTTACCGTCATTGCGAGTTTCCATAGTTTTATTCAAAATCACTTCGCGTGAATTCTGGGATAGTTTATTAAGTTAGGACATGGACATGTCCGATCCTGAACATGACTCTCTGAGAAATGTTAACCTAAGTACACAGGGATAGAAAGTAGTTGTTCAGAATATGAATGACCACCTACATGTGGTGTGTACACGTTGAGATACAGACAATCTTCAGATCCATCAAGCACTCCAGACATGTTAACCTGAGTACACAGGGATAGAAAGTAGTTGTTCAGAATATGAATGACCACCTACCTGTGGTGTGTACACGTTGAGATACAGACAGTCTTCAGATCCAGCAAGCACTCCCAACATGTTAACCTGAGTACACTGGGATAGAAAGTAGTTGTTCAGAATATGAATGACCACCTACCTGTGGTGTGTACACGTTGAGATACAGACAGTCTTCAGATCCATCAAGCACTCCAGACATGTTAACCTGAGTACACTGGGATAGAAAGTAGT
>PNEQ01090601.1:27278-41136 GCA_003012365.1 Medauroidea extradentata
TATGAATGACCACCTACCTGTGGTGTGTACACGTTGAGATACAGACAGTCTTCAGATCCAGCAAGCACTCCCAACATGTTAACCTGAGTACACTGGGATAGAAAGTAGTTGTTCAGAATATGAATGACCACCTACCTGTGGTGTGTACACGTTGAGATACAGACAATCTTCAGATCCATCAAGCACTCTAGACATGTTAACCTGAGTACACAGGGATAGAAAGTAGTTGTTCAGAGTATGAATGACCACTTACCTGTGGTGTGTACATGTTGAGATACAGACAATCTTCAGATCCATCAAGCACTCCAGACATGTTAACCTGAGTACAGAGGGATAGAAAGTAGTTGTTCAGAATATGAATGACCACCTACCTGTGGTGTGTACACGTTGAGATACAGACAATCTTCAGATCCATCAAGCACTCCCAACATGTTAACCTGAGTACACTGGGATAGAAAGTAGTTGTTCAGAATATGAATGACCAACTACCTGTGGTGTGTACACGTTGAGATACAGACAGTCTTCAGATCCAGCAAGCACTCCCAACATGTTAACCTGAGTACACTGGGATAGAAAGTAGTTGTTCAGAATATGAATGACCAACTACCTGTGGTGTGTACACGTTGAGATACAGACAATCTTCAGATTCATCAAGCACTCCAGACATGTTAACCTGAGTACACAGGGATAGAAAGTAGTTGTTCAGAGTATGAATGACCACCTACCTGTGGTGTGTACACGTTGAGATACAGACAGTCTTCAGATCCAGTAAGTACTTCCGTCGACTTGACCTGAGTACAAATTGAGCGATGGAATGTAGCGTCTCTGATCCCGGTCCATGTTGGCGCTGCTTGAGGTGCCTGAATGACATTTAAATAAAAAGTTATTCATTTATTGTCGTAGCTATATATTAAGCACGCGTAACTCTCTTTTCATGTTATAAAAATGTGTACTAGAGCCACGGTGTAAGACGAAGAGGTCTTGGCACTGCCTATGCTCCCCAGCAAGAAAAATGACCCCTTTTTGTCGTCGATAGCTAGTAGTCATTTAGTGGAAGATTTGTCTAGTTTACTTCTTGGTGGCGTTACAATTTTTGCAAATATTAATATAAAATTATGTTAATATAGTAAGCTGATATAGTAGATACACGGTCGTAGAAGTACAGGTCTGGACACTCGCCTATCTACCAATGCTATGGAGCTGATCCCGTTGTGACTGAAAGCGCCACTAGCAATGAAGTGTTGTTTTAACACTGATATATAGCGTCTTACCAAATATCGTAAAATGGTACAGTATTTGGTCTTACTAGCAGTTCTCCTAGCAGCTCCGACACGAGTTTGCTCCTTGTAATCCCATTTGCGCAATGTTAAAACAACCCCAGAGTGCCAGTGGCGCCAATCAGTCATAACGGGGTCAATTTTCAACTCCAGTGTCCAGACCTGTTTCTCTATGGCCATGAGTAGATACATGTTTCGTGTCCATAAATGTATTGGCATGTGTGGAACTGTTTATATGTGTCATCTGAAAAAAATAATATGTACTATCGTTTTAGTAAACATATTTGAACAAAATCTATTATTTCCTGCTCTACAAAATTTTAGAATCGTTGCAATGTGTGTCTACGTGTAAAAGATTGGAAAACTAAATTTTATGGTTTTAGAAACCAGTGTTCCAGTACAAAATTACGTTTCAGTTTTTTTCTTCCATAATACACGGAATTCCGAAAACTTGACATTTTAAGCTAAGCCAAATACAAAAACAAGGCAAACCTTCCACTAAATTACTACTAGCGCTCGGCAACAAAAAAGGAGACACATTTTATTCCTCAGCGTCAAGACTTCTACCTTCATAGACCGTGACTGGAGCCATCACATTGTTTATTTTCAATCTTCATTGATCAGTCATGAAGGAAAGCGAGTTAAGTCTGTCTAGCCACAGATTTTATTCTCTTTGTTTTCAGTCTTTTACCTATAATTATATTTTACAGCCAGTTAACGACAATTTGCTATACAACATTTCAAACTATTATTTGTTTTTCGGATAGTTTGCTAAATTGAAAAAGTTTTCATTTATTTACTTTTTTTTTACTGATTGGTGCTGTTTTTCATTATCTTACTCTTTTGTATAGTATGTATCAACTGTATTTGTGTTGTTTACGGACACCATTATGGAAAAATAAGTGACTAGAACTTATTGAAAATATCTGTACACTTTCTTCAAAATTTTGTTCACTCAATTGTTGACTGATAGAGTTGCAGCTGTAAGTACTGTCAGGCCCAGCCCACCGGCACATTGATGAAAGTTGGTTTTAAATTGTGGTAACATGAGTAACGAGCAGAAAGTTTTATTTATTCCGTGACTTAGCGACCTGAGACTCCGGTACAGACTATTCCACAAATTGACGGTTTTAAAGTGTTATATTTTATAGGTGAAACTATCTCAGATGTAAGTGTGAGTGTAGGTTAAATGTACTAGTCAGCTCATAGACCTCTGGAAAGAACACAGTGAATCATGCAGTAATGCCTATATATTACCTCTATGAGTAATACATAGAACAATGTAAACTTAACTTTTCAGACAATGCGCTTGTTTCTTGAAGACACTATAGTGTAGACGTAACATTTTACATTTCAGCAGGATGACGCAGTTGTCAGTTCTCTCACCACGGAAGTTATGACATTGAGACTTAAACCCGGATAAACGATATGGCCACTACACCACTGCAACCACCTCATGTCTGCTCTAGTAGCAAGTAAGATTTAAGACCCTGCCTCGATTATAAGAAACGAAGGTAAAGTAAAGAAAATGTAATGTGAAATGTCACAGAACAAGCGAAATACGGAACTGCAATTTTAATTATATTTCCCTTTATTTACTTTTGACTTATTAAATTTTTCTTTGACAGTAAATATCCACGTACACAGGTGTTACAATATTTCAAAAATTCAAATAATCCCTAGTCATTACCATAAGGACCACAATAAAAAAAAACTAGTGGGTTTAATAAGAATTTAAATGAATCTGCAAATGTTAGCACAAATGGACTATGTAGTCTCAATATAGGTAATTTTAGTAATCACTGAGGTTAGCTACGAGTGGGTAATTAACACGTTACTTGTGCAGAAGTCAATGGCTAGTCAAGTCAATGTCTATAACTATTCATACCTTGAACCTGAGATCACCAACTGGAGGCTGAGCATATGGTATTCCTTTGAAACTGTAATATTCTCCTCCCGTCTTCTGTGACGTCACCTTCTCTCCTTGCAGAGTTCCTTGAGACACTTTCACTATGACGTCATTTGCCTGTCTCGACAGCAAAGAAACAAAATTCATGTTATGAAGAAGTGATACAATATACTTAATTTTTTTTTCATGATAACGTTGTACAGGGCTGAAAAAATTAGAACACACAAAATATATTTACATATGTCTATATACATATTTCATTCGATGCTTTGCCCATTTATTTAGCGAACATTTTCAAACACGTATATTGGTACAGAATATAACAAATACAATAAAATGTCATATAAATTTATAAAAAAATATATTTTTCAACAATCAGGGTTCATGTGATACGTTCCTTGTGAAATAAATGGGGGAGGTTGTAGGTTATGAGGTCTAACAGCTAATCACAGGGGAGATAGTTATATTTAATTGATTTTTAAAGAAATTTGTATGTTTTGTTAACAAAAAATTTTTGTGAATGACCAAAAATTAAAACTGTATAGACATGAGTCGGGTAAAAGGTAAAAGCATTCAACAAATTGAAAACTTATAAACGTAACTTACAAACAAAACTATAAAAATTAAAATAAAACATAATGTATATAAAATTATTGGTAGAGTAACAAGGGTTGAAAGGAAACTTGTAATGAAGAGGTTCGCGGTTTAAATACGTGGTCTGGAAACCATTAATATTACGTTGAATATTTTTTAATTGTTTACTAAGCATATATGTATATTTTTAATAAATAGTATTTGCGAACTGTCTAAAATGAATTCTGTCGATGCCTCAGTGGTGTGGAAGGAAAATATTTGAAGTGAAAAATAAAGTAACTATGTTATCAAAATATTTCAATTTTAAGAACATACATTTTTGATGTATTGAAAATAATAATAAAAAGATATAGATTGATTTATATATTGATGGCAACTGACAGCTTCCTCAGTGAATTGGTGCGAGTCCTTAATCCTCGGGTCGTCTGGCCGCTTTGAGGAGGAAGATCCATGTGAATTCATGCCGAATCGGGAAAAAAATAATTAGGGAACGTGAGAATTATATGTAATTAGAGACATTTTAGACTTTTTAAGGTGAATAGGTAATTTAGGGACAAATAAGGAAAATTTGGCAAAAAAAATGCAACCTAAAGCCGCGTACACACGAGCGCGCCGCGGCTGCAATGCAACATGGAACGCGCGTTGCAGACAAGGCGCGGAGCAACACTGTGCGCCTCGAGCACGCGCTGCGCATGAGGGGATCCATCTAAAAGTGACGAACACCACAGTCCACTGAGCGCCATGGTCTGCGCGCTACTCAGGGCGAATGCGGACTGAACACGTCCACACTGGCGCGCCAAATCGCTTTGTGTTCGTAGCAAAAACCGACAGTCGGTGGTTCGCGGCGCGCCTGTTCGTGGCGTGCTCGGCGCGTGTTGCATTGCAGCCGCGGCGCGCTCGTGTGTACGCGGCTTAAGATTGGCGAGCGCGCCCGATGCTGCCCTCGCCCTCAGCCCGCAGCCCCAGGCGCCGTGTCGGCGTTTCCTATCTAGTTTCCGGGTTCAATTTTATTTATTTATGTAGCATTTAGTTTCTCATTTCACAATGAGGAGGATTTGTCAAAGGTACATGAGTAGACAAAACGCACAATTTTTTATAATACAAATGTAACGAGCATATCACATAATACACAAGTATTTACATTTTTTTTTGCATTGCATACATAGATTGCGTTTTGGAGAATTACAGATAAAATGTATGAATATAATACGTTACATAATATAAGATGCTCGCACTGCCGGCTCCGGCCGTCCTGAATTCCGTTTCTCGTGGATTCTCGAAGTCTATCCAAGTAAATACATGTTTAGTTCCTTAGTGCAGGCGTGCTTTTTCCTCCCGCCAGTTCCCGACACCTCACTACCAACGAGTCGTTGAGAACACTTATCTTGCCTTCTCACTATGAAACTTTTAAAAGTACTAAACACGAGCGGATTGTTACTAACAGAACAATTTACTCGTACAAAATATAAATAAGCGTACCTTTGGTAGACCTTGAAGGCTAGGAACCGTGGCGAAGGCCAGAACTATGAAACAATACAATCCTTTCATCGCGTTTCTTTACAAATATCACTTGCGCTTGACAGTTCAAACCTTTATGACCACTGCAATGAAGAGCCTGTATATATATACGAGAGTCTGAATGACACAGTTCAATCCTGCTGTTGATAATAGGCGTGGGAAACTTTAATAAGATAAATTATTCAAACGTCGACCGTGAGAAAACGAAAAAGTTGGTCAGCAAAACTCTTTTACCTATGCACTTTGTAAGATAGGTGCTTTATGTCGAGATAAACCCATGATAAAACTGCAGAACGAGGAGAGAAGTGTTTAATTTTTCACATAACATTATGCAATCTTCCTAATCTCTTGACTATCAACTCTGGCGTGTGAAGTGGAGCGAAGGAAAAACTGCTTCACTGCTCCCATACTAGAAATAATGGAAAACAGAAAGTATCGAAATAAAATCCTATTTGGCACGACGAGAAATATAAGACTTGCATTTTTCACAACATCTCTTCAATAGCAGCACACTTGTGCAGTTGTGCCATGACATCATAGGAAACTACGTACTGACTTTGTATAGTCTGGCAATACAGCTGAGAACATTCACACTTGAGTATTGTGATTCTTTTAGCTCACCTTCCGAAGGAAAAAAATGGTTTATTAGATCACCTTCCTGCCTTGTGTGCGTGTGTCCCCTGAAATATTCTGAACCAATACACCTAATTTCGTCAAACTGAGTACATATATAGTACGAAGTAACTTAACTTGACTTTTGTGTAATATCGTTTATCCTGTGTTAACATATTCAAAACTACGGTCGTTTTATTATACATAGATCACACTATATGTCTGAGGAACCGTATTGCTGCGTGTTAACTTAACGTTCATGTGTTTAGATTATGTCATTTTCGTCCTGTATTATCTAATTGGCGATAATTTAAACATTTTTGATCGCACGAAATAGTTTTAATAATCTTTCATCAGAATTCCATCAAACTTGGTACACATCTAGTTGTTAGTAAAGTTTCATTATTTTTTTTTTTTTTTGTTCGAGTTGTGTTACAGTAACATAAATAAACAATATTTTTTTTTTCGTCAGATAGCTACGGAACTATTTTTTTACATGTTTAATTTCATTAAACATGTTACAAACTTTAGTAGGCCTACTTAGTAAGATAACAAAATCATTTGTGTTTTTACTTGTCGTGTTCATTATGTCAAAATGTTAACTATTTGAACTTCTTTCTTTCACACGAGTTATCTGAAGAACGATATTTCAGAATTTCGTCAAACTCAGTACTCATTTAGTGCTAAGTAAATGAAAATTACTGTACGGTATTTTATTCTTGCTGTGTTCATGGTCACCACAGTGGTTGTTTTTTGAAAAGTTCTTTATAATTTGAGATACATAAATGAACCATTAATAAACATTTCATCTAACTCGATACGCACATACTACCTTACCTATTGCAGCGACTTTAGTGTTATGTAATTTGTTCATACCATTTTCAGTTTTTAAAAATGGTTGTTCTTTGAACATATTTTATCACATGAAATAGTGGAGGATGATTTTCCGTAGATTCTTCTGACTCGGTACATATTTAGCTCTATGTATGGTAATGCAAATTTAAATTTGTTGGTTTATGTCGAGTTTAACAATATATTCCCCAGTTTATTACACGAATACATACTTTTTCATAGGTACTTGTATATAAACTACAGGACCGATAGAAACCAAAGATAACATTTATAATTTTTACAATCCAAGTTTCGTTGAACTTGTCATAACTGCTGTATATCTACCATGTTAGAAGACAGCATGGGAATGAAGTAATAAATTAATCCATATTTTATATGCACGTAAAATATTTTATCTTTTAGGGTAAATTTTTACCCATGTTGAGGAAAGTAGGGTTATTAGTCATGCTGGTAAAATCTTGTTTTGTTTTCTTAAATTTTGAAATCGTCAAAATATATGTTACTTAAGAAAATTTTACACTTGTAGTTGGATATATGTGTATTTTGTAAAACCAAAGCGAATAAGGCATCTACAAACATTATACCTACTAAACTGTAGACAATTGAGGAAATATTTATATATTACTGTACACAGTTACAGTGTTCGTTCGCTTTCGTCAAGATGTCTGTGTTTCTGCTGTGTCGTCTACATCCGGTTTTTTGTCGTTCGTTTTATTTTGTCTGTTTGGTGTTGGATTTATTTTTTGTCTGTTGTTTCGTACTTACCGACGGAATTCCTTTCGTGGAAAAATCTGAGTTATTTATTTGTTTTTCCTTTGTTTTTTTTTTTTTTTTTTTGTGCTTGGGTGTTTGATGTGTTATAAAGTATTGCTCTATGAGCATTCAGTTTGCTAATATCTATGGACTCTTGTTTATTATAATGTCAGATGTTAGCTAGTTCTTATTAAGCAGAATAAAGCCTTATTCTAGGCATTTCCGATATATTCATTACAGTGTTCATTAGTGTTATTTTGTTGTAAATCACTGACTGAATTCCTAGTACAATTGTATATGTTTACCTTTGTGTACCTGTACCAGTTGCAAATAAAGTTCTTTTGTTTGTTTGCTTGTCTGTTTGTGTGTATTCTCTGGTTTTCTGTGACACACCATTTGCTGCAATGGTATATGTACAAAATACTTACTCAGTTTGAAACAAGCGTGGCAGTTGATCATTAAATGTGTAGTGAGGCTGCAATCGGCGCACTGATTTTGGCCAAACTACATGTTACCAGTTCAACTGCCACTGTACTGTAGCGCAAGGTGGACATAATTCACGCTACGATAGACAATGGACGACTTGAAAAGAGGCGGAGCTTCAGTCAGGTGTGGGATACAATTCCTATCTCCATGGATACCGCAGCCGAACATAACCTTCATTTAGGTGTTTGGCTTCACATGTCCCGGATGAGATGTACGTCAAGAAAATTGATTATTTGTTTGGAATTTGCCGCTTTTACAGGTAAACATTAATCTTATGTATTTGCGTATCTTAACCATGAAATTGAAACTAATATTTCTTACCCTTGCGTGAAAATCTATCAATATGCAACATTTTTGCTTTCTGCAATTACCAACTAACAAATCAGCATGTTTGCAAACAAGCTTTGTTTCCTACAGTACTTTTCCCATGCGGTGTGACGTCAGAGGGCGTGCACTTCAAGTCGTCCATTTCACAGTTTGCTTCTCAGAATTTCAAGAAAGCGAAAAATAAAGTAACCCAATAATGCTACTAATACGGAGCCTTAAACTTTGGTAATCGCATGTAGTCGCTGGGCCGCGGACGACCTCGTATTGACCTTGTGTAAGCCATCAAGATGACAGTTCCCACGAGTAGGTAGTATCTCGAGGTTGGAACACAGCGTGTGTGTATGACAATCTCAAGTGACTCGGGAACAATCACCTCGCTGATACATTATCAGGATATTATCTCTATGGGAGGCCGCCAGGCACTATCTTGTGCCGCGTCTACCTCACGTATGAGTCCTCTAATTGCGGACCTCAATTCCATTCCATGCTAACCCCAAAATGTAAGAAATAGCAATGAAAGATAATTTATCTTAAATGTGTTACTAATCAAAATACAATAATTTTACTATGCTTGGTAACATATTACAGATAGACAGAAATAAATGCACACAGTAAAATATTGTATATTTTTGCTAATTCTTAAATTGTGGAGTTAGCATGATTTGTAATCAAGGTCCCCAATTGATTTCTAACGTGTTGCCCGAGGTTTTGTCCTGGTTAAGGTTGAATATTTATAATTACGAGGGCAGGGCATCCATCCCGAGAGGTAAACTTTCATCCCAGAAGCACGTGGGCATCTGCCGGGTGACGCGTCGTTTGCCCTCAAATATATTTTCCATGTAACACGCCAAATTTAACCTTAAGTCATTTTCCCTAAAGCTATTTTACCTAAAATAATTTTGTCTGAAGGTGTTAGCTATAAAGGAGTTTGCTCTAACCCCATTTAGCCTAAAAGTTTTTGCCCGACCGTTGGGGCAAACGATGTGTACTTGTCTGCCGTTCCCTGAGAATTAACGTAATGAGATCCTGCAATGGAGGTTGTACATCGCTAGTGTTTATTGGTTCCCGGAAGAGTATGTACTGTTCATGCTACTAAAATTATACACACAGAGCTAGGGCACATTTGTTTACCCAACGTTTACTACAAACCTGGAACTGTGTTTAATAATATCCATAACCTACAGTCTTCATAAAGGTATTTCTTAAGGTTGACGAGTGGTGGGGGTACGAGTAATGACGTCATCAATATGGCTGCCGTACCAACATGTGGCACAGAACTTAAATAAACCTACTTCCGCAAGGAAACGTCGTACAGCTTTGCTCGTTTTTTTAAGTTACTCATAATGAAATAACGAATGTTATGTAATATGTCAATTTATTTCGTTAGGCTAACAGTTTTCGTGATATTTGGTCTGAAACTAACAGTTTACATTTGGTTTTTGTGTCCTAGTGAATGTTTAAAACCCAACAACTCTCAAACCGTTAAAAATAAAAATAATGGAAAAAATAAAAAAAGTTTGTTTAGATTCTGAGGTATTTTAAAATGTTTAGAAACATAGCATTAAGAAGATATTTGTTGAAGTTGCAAATGATTTTCTTTTTTAGACCAATATGTTTAAGTGCTTAATGCTTGATGGTGTAGCCGACAGATATGTTTTTTATTTTTGGAACATTTATTTCTACTTTGAACTGTGCATATTGTATTAATCATTGTTTCTTAAGGAAATTTATTTTTGTTTCAGACGCAAGAAAACTTTGTATAATACACACAGGTGTATCTGGAAAAAATTTGAAATGAAAGACAGTTCCTGGCAAAGAATAAAAGAAGCAGCAAGCACAATGCTAAGGACTCAAATAGATTCAAAGTACTCGGAATTGTGCCGAGACCTACCTGAACATTGTGATGTAATGAAACATGTTATCACAGTGGGTGCTGTAAAAATTTTTTGGCTATTCCGTAACTTGACAGTGCTATAGAATCTTTGACTGTTAAACATACTCTAAGGTCTTCGATATCTTCAGAAGAAAGCGTAAAAATAATATCGTGCAAGAAAGTATTTGATAGAAAATGCATTTTTGTGGAAAATTGAGAACATAGGTGAAAGGGAAAGAAGAACAAATAACTACATGTCAGAGAAGAGACTCTGAAAACAATACTAAATGCCGCCAATATTTTTCAAGATGACGAGATATTAATAACAATATGCGATGTAGCCTTCATTGCCAAAGAAGTTTCTTACCATAACTTTCGCCTAAGAGAATACCTCAACTTAGCTAATGCAAAAAGTGTTGAAATGGACACAGGAAATCGACCATCTGAAAATGTAAAGGAGAGTTTCAAACACAAACAAAAACATGACAGTGCATTTAATCGAACGGCAGAGTATGTGATAGCATACATCATTAAACCACAAAGGGTTCAGTATCTAACTGTTGTTCGTGATAGGTTCGTGATAACCTATCTCGCCGAAGGAATACATTATTCCAATTATTCAGCACAAAAACTGCATGAGAAACTTATATCTTATTTTTGCGAGAAATTATATTTAACAAAAAATAATAATAAAGATGGAATTGTTGTATATATAAATGAGCTATCATCTACTGAAGCTGTTTCATTAGCAAGTCAGTACTCATTTACCACAGAATCTAAAAAAGAAGAGGTCGCCTTGTACCTAAGAAGGTTGATTCTAAACAAATCTGAAGGTACAAAGTTACCGCATCCGTTGAGTGTCGAGAATATTATAAAAGGTGAAAGTAAAATGCCTGAATTGTTGGAAACCTTTTTAAGAGCAATGTTTGGTGGTTCAGCAAAACCTAAAAACGAAAGGTTAGAAAGGAGAGTGATATCTTGTGCACAGGATGCAATTTTCACTTATACGAATGGTAAAATGAAGCCAAAGAAGCAATAATTTTAGGTCTTGGCACCAAAAGTTTAACTGGAAGTAGAAAACTCATTGATATAATCAACCATTGGGGACACTGTATTTGTTACCATACAGAAGAAGAGTTGGAGACTGATCTTGCAGTTTCAACTGACAAAACCGTAGTATATCATCTGAAAATATTAAAAGATCTCCAGGCCTTACTACTGGATTGACCTAGGATAACTTCGACTGTAATATGGAGACAATATCAGGTAAAGGTACTTTACACGATACGTTTGGTATTTGTTTTCAGAACAAATTGTCAGAAAATGTAGTAATGGAAATCGACGCTAGAAACACTGAACAGAGAGCAGGTGCAAGCAATTCTATTACAAGGTCTAGGTCTTACCAATTAAACTTCAAAATTCTGGAGTCATGCCCAAAAAAGCCTAAACTGATGAATACACTTAGCTCAACAGTGTTAAAACATCCTGTCATAAATGTATGTAATACAGCTTTTATAAGAGATTTTATCTGGATGACTTCCATAGAGTGGTCAAAAAACACTCCAATGTGGGCAGGATGGAATTAAAAAACGACTGAAGATTCGTCCGTTATTCAGGAAATAGAACATATGGAAAATATAAGTTTGCCACCAACATGGAATGATGTTGTTCTGGAAACACTTCAAAAGTGTCAGAAAGTAGCACATGGGTGTGGAGATCCAGGTGTCATTGTTCATTATGACCTCGCTGTGGCCAAATTAGATATTTTGATTCAAAATCAGGAGAAACCACGTTTTGATAACGTTTCCGTATGTTTCGGATCCTTTAGCTTTGTTTGGAGCAATTGGATATTTCATCGAAGGCTCGGGTATCGAACTAGTCCAGGTTGAGAGTGACATATTAGCTAGTGGTTCACTTACAGGTTTCTTGAAAGAAACAATTTAACAGATGCAAAATAATTCATATTCTTTTGTCACTTGCTCTAGAAAAGTGTCACATCCAATCATTTCTAAAGCAATATGGAGATGGATGCCTTGCTGTGAAGGTCAGGAAACTAGTGACAGATATTAACACCGATTTGTCGCCAAATTCACTTGCTAAGCTGGTAGAGAATCCAAAAATGTCGAAACTTTACGAAGATTACATTGAGTTCGCACGAAGAACACGGACTGAACTTCATGACAAAATTGCTCAATTTACATGTTATTCATAGATCTTGTGGAGATCTATACGTACTTCAGTAGAGCTTACAGAACGAACGATCTGAACACGTAAATAGATGCTATACAGAAAATAACTCCAATATTTCTTGCTTGCAGTAGACCTAAATGTTTACCTTCTCAGCTCGTTAAACATTGATTCAGTGTGCCCAGGTGCAAAACAAGCTCTTTCTCAAGGTGGTCTGTCTATAAAACGCTCTCAAGCGTCTTTTTCTAGATGTCCAGTCGACATGGCTCTAGAACAAACAGTGAACGCTGACGCTGCATCAAGACTTACTGGTATTACAGCGTTTACCAACTCTAATTCAGCCCAGACAACGTGGATGAAAACTTAGATCATCGAGAAGCAAAATAGTCACAAGTTTGTTGGATGCCAGTTTTGTATGTAGGAAACCAGACACTAAACAAGACCTTCAATAGAATAGGATAAAAAAAGACAACACTGATGTAAACGGTGTAATGTCTTCACTCAAAAGCTTTTCAGATCCTTTTGAAAAAATGGACACATTTTAGAAATATAGCCAATGGACATGTTGTGGACGATAATGTAAGCAAAGATCTCCTGCATGTATATTTCAAAGGTACAGAGGCATTTGAAACATTTACGATGTTGTATGTCAGTGATCCAAGAAATGTTGATCTTCCAATACCAAGAACACTTCTTACGAACTACTGTGATTCTATATGTGCTTCTAAAACTATCCACGGATCAGATAAAAAACTCCATGTCGTAAAATGCACCCGTGATCTTCTTGCAGGACTTCTCAATGTCGCATCTGAACAGACGTTTGACATGAAAAGTGTTATGGCTTATCCTCTAATGACAGTTCCCCTAGCTCTTGGACAACTGAATGGCTCCATGAATAAAACATGTGAATCAAAAATAATGCATAAGTTGGAAGAGCTACATGAAGAAGATGTCATATCCGCTCCATTGACTGTGGACGCAATAGTCTTTGAGGCTATGTTCATCCTGCACATAATTCAATTCCCTGACACCTATGGAGTTCTTGCCAAAAACATTCTGGGATTAATTTGTACTGTAGAAGCTAGAGAAATTCACTTAATGTTTGACGTGTATGGTACTCCAACTATCAAGGATACGGAAAATTACATTCGTAGTGATATAACAATAGTGAGTAGTGTCTGGAGCGAGACCAGATCCTCGTAAATGGATAGGAAAACCAATCCTTTACCAAAAATTGCCGAAAATCCCCTCCTACGAAGACCAACTTGTGCAACGAAAAATATATAATGGTTAGTATTGAGATAACAAGGAAATTTAATTATGGAACTATATTAACGCGTGCCATTAGTAAATAGTTTTATTTAGTATGTTGAAAAGATAAATGTAATAACAAAGACTGCATCATGAACATAGTAATTATGAAACGTCTCCCTCCATCATTAAATTACATGTTCTGATGTTGGTATTAGG
>PNEQ01090601.1:41236-67276 GCA_003012365.1 Medauroidea extradentata
CCCCCCCCCCCCCCCGCCCCTAATGATCTGCTGTAAGGGTAAGATTTTCAATATTTCTCCGACATAGACGCAGAACAATTAAGTAGAAAACAGTGACTGTTTATCAGCACGTTTTTCACTTGAACATGTAACCGTTTTTACGCATACAATAACCAACTGAACATGTGAATAGAATCTGTAAAGCTGTTAAATGCGTCCACAATTTAGTTTTTATTCATGGCTTCTTAAACTTCCCCTGTTCTACTTTCTACAGAATGCGAACGTAAGATTCTGTCCCTCCTGGCTCCGAACTGTGAAGGTTGCTTCAGAATATTATTTTTAAAAACTGCTCCAACTAAACATTTTGAACTTTGTGCTTCATTGGACTCTGACGGTTGCTGTAATCTGGTATTCTAGCAGCAAATACTTCAAACTGAAGTACTTTGTTTCTTAACTTTGCCTTAGATTTATTGTTAACTGTAATCTTATCACAATTGTTAACGCCACTTGCTGCAGACGTTGTTAAGTTAAATTTTGTATTCAGTGTTCTATATCTGACTTCCTGCAAACATGTGCGGCAGTGGAACGTGCGGTAATTACCTTGCAGTTTCTGTTAACATTGGGCAGCAGTACAATTCCCTGAATGCTTCCTGTAACCTCGGCGAGGTGGATTGTCCAAGAGTGTTGTAACTGCATAGCTATCAAGCTCTCTTAAGGGTGTTCAAGTGCTATAAAATCATAATTTTATATTTTTATGAAACATTGTTAATTTTGTAAATATTACTCGTGAGTACATTTTACTCTTATGAAACAATTTTGTCTTTCATAGTTTTCTCATAACGGAGTGTCAGTGTCAATATTTGCTCGTTACGCTGCCATGCAAATACTGAAAACAAACTGGCCTACTTAAAAAATATAATTCTCTCTGAACTTACATCCCATGAGCTATGCAATAAATCATTCAAAAACACATGACGTAATATTTTTAATTTTAAAAAAATCGCATAGGCACAGATAAAGAGTTGCAAATTCAGCATTTTTTTTAAATATAAAAAGAGTTCGCGGGATTTTTTAAAAATGTTTTATTACGTAGCCCATAGTATGTAATTTCACTATAAATTATTTCACATACGTTACTCAAAATGTTTTAACTAATTGAATGGCAGCAGAACATGCAAATTTTTACTTCGACACACCGTTATGAGAAAACTACACCAGCTGAAACTGTTTCGTAAGAGGAAACTGCACTCACAAGTATCGTCTACGAAACTAACACTATTTAATGTAACAATTAAATTATGATTTTATCTAACCTCAACACCCTTAAGGGAGCTATGTACCAGATAAATTCTCCGCGTTTTGTGCCCTGAGACAGTGAAGAGATACGGTTCACTTTCCACACTCAATGGTAACATCATCGCTTATATTCCCTGCGCGCCAAACTGGACTGCAGTGTTTTCCTGCTACTGTTTTTCCTATGGGACGTAAAGCGGCGACCCTATGATTTACAGTCAAGTCCAACGTATGCTTCCAACGTTGTGTTTTACGAATCCGAGTGGTATTTTTCCAGTTACAGCTGTCTAAATATGCCATTTTTAGCCGCTTTGAGGGGCCTCAAAAACACCGTTTAAATAAGAATGTTGCAATTTTAAAATGATAGAAGCCTAGTGTTAATCGTGCGTTATTTTCGTAGATAAAGGTATTGTTAATAAGTTGAGCTGTTTCGTGCATACAATAATAGGCGTGGCAAACTACAACATCGTTCATACGTCAGGTGCATAACCCTATGGATGGCGCTCGAACTGCGTGCGGCGTGTTCGTAGATACGTTTTATCTCAGAGACCAGCAAACGTGGCGTCCACGATGCTTATCTACGAAAATAAAGCACACTTCAGAATACCTGTGTATGTGACTATAAGATATCACGCTCATTGGAAGCATTGTTTTAAAGCCCTCAAATTGTCTCAAATCGGTTTTTCCACACGGTTGCTTCTCAAGATATGGGTAACGGATTTGTTCTAAATAAAATGTGGTCTACAAGTACATTGGAATTTGCTACAGAGGCGGGTTCAGTACAATGATAGGGTCACCGCTTAGAATCTCACAGTAGAAACGTTACTGCAGGAACACTGCGCGCGTTTACGACTTTGTCCATAGAGGCGATATTACATTACATATGCCGGCCGACGTCACTCGTAGCGCCTCATACATTTTCACCTCACACACACAAACATGCCCATCATCAGGCGGTCACCTTAAGGGCGCGATCTACCGCAATTTTCGTCGCCATGTTTTTATTATTTATTTGTATAAAACATTTTTTTTTTTAATTTTACACAAAATGTGACTAAATTTGGCTCTTATGAATTGTTTTGTCTCTCACAGTTTTCGCTTAATAGCTTGTTAAAGTCAAAATTAGAATGTTTCCGTTTTAAGGACTACATTAAAACCAACTGACATACCAAACTGGAAAAATTCACAGCGGATAAAGACGTCGCAATGTCACGTACACAAAAACAAAGTATTAAATTTGTTTGTATATGCGAAACAAAAAATTGTTGTAAAAGGTAAATGTTGTTACGTTTTGTGTCTAAAACAAGAAAAAAACCAGTACGAATATAGAAATAAGAACATGGTGATGAAAATAGCCGTTGTGCCGCGCCCTTAAGGCGGGATTCAAAATAAAACTTCGTGGCGCCGCGGGAAGTACATTAGCCAATCAGAGCTTTGTAGCTGGCGTCAGCGATAAAGTGAAAAAGAAGAAGAAGCAGGAAAGTTTTGTTGACAAGAACACCGCCATATTTAGACAGAAAATTCGCAAATATATAAATATATACAGTATACATGCTGCCTGAAATAAATCTAACATGTAGCTGTTTTCGTTTTGTGAAATTTGATAAGTAGTCACAAACATTTATAATATAGCTTCCAAACGTACCATTATTTGCTTCGTATTGGTATTTATTTCGTGGTAATTGTTATTACAATACTTAAATAATTAAATTTTAGGACAAATGGTTATTGTATTAATATTTCGTAGTCATTTCTCGTTACGTACTTACATCATTCTTAAACTTCTTTACCACTGAACCAAACGGCATTGACGATCGTAGGCGATTTTTTGTCGCTCTATTGTGAACTGGCATTTGAATCACCGTACATCCATCGCCGACAGCCGCGCAGCGATGTTCTATTGTGAATTCCGCTTTAAGGCGTTTTCGAAAACTCACGATATGGGGTAGAATAGGTGATCTCTGCCACATGACCGGGTTTTGTAGATCACCAGTATCTTGATGAATGCCTGCAATGCTGCTCAGTGTGTTTAGATGGCGGGAACATAGTCTATGACGGCAAGGTCTTCACTGCTTTTTTGTGGCCGAGGTTGGTATTATTTTAGTGGAAGATTTGTATTGCTTTATATTTGGCTTAGTAGGATTTCACAGTTGAAAATGTTTAGTTGTTATCGGAATTGCCTGTATCACAGTAAGAAAAATGTGAAAATCCAGATAATGTATATGCAATTTTGTATTGGAACACATTTTCAACCATAAAGTTTAGTTTTTCAATCTTTTACATGCAGACATACATTGCAGCGATTCTAAACTTTTGTTGGGCAGTAAAGACTAGATTTTGTTCGACTGGGTTAACTAAACAATAGTACTTTTTTTTTCATACGACTTCCATAAACGGTTCCACACATGCCAATACATTTACGGATACGAAACATATATCTACAATGCCAACTTACCATATTAACATCATTTCATGTAAATAATTATAAAAACTTTAACACCACTAGCTCGGCGACAAAAAGGGAGTAACTTCTCTTGCTGGAAAACATTACACAGTGTCAAGATCTCTTCCTCTTCGACGGTGGTCGAGGACAAAATTAAACACACATATTTTATACGTGCTAATTAAATATTTTGTTAAATGCAACCTCCGCATCACTTTATTTACACGTTATTTTGTTTATGATCACATGATATTGGTTCCGTGCTTGTTTATTCGATATTTTGAACACAGAGATTTCTATTTCACTTCGTTGTTATTTCGGTTACGTCTACTGTTTACATTTGTTTCGCGTCAAATAGAGACATTCGCCTGCTACCGCCGCTTACCACGAAGGAAAAAACCTTGTGTTTATCGCTATGAAAAAAAAATTAAGAAATAAAAATGTGTTAAGTGTCAAATCAACGTAGCGATTCTTTAGTATCGATAATGGGTTGCTTATAAAGTGCTGTCAGCAAAATGTAAAACTTCCACGCATGACCTTAAAGTGTTTATGCCTGTTACATAAACAGCTGCGGCTACGTTGTAATAATTCAAATGCCAGGAATGTTTACTGTTAATGTGATGATAGTTAAGGCGACCACCTAACCGGTATTCGAACTGCGTTCAGCGTGTTCGAAGTAACGTTTTTTCTTAGAGACCATTAAACGTGCGTCCGCAACGTTTATTCACGAAAACAAAACAAAGTTCAGACTACTTGTGGAAATGATGTTAAGATACTACGCTCAGTGGAAGCATTATCCTGAAGCCCTTGAATTTGGTTGAAATCAGTTCTTCCAGACGGTCGTCTCCACATCGGTCCACAGACGATGGTGGACGTCCTCAGTTAATCACATGTCAGCATTAATTATCTCGTAGTATTGTAGCCAAGACTTCCTGACACTTTATCGCTTAGACGAAATTTCACAGCAATGCCTCAGTTCACTGAGATATTCTCTCTCCACCTCCGCCTCTCTGCTGGAGTTCCAGGTGAGTTAGCAAGGTCTAAGAACTGCAGGGGAATCAGTACGTGCAATTTTTAAATAATGCAACTTCTGCATTTAATTTGACCTACTAACTTTCTATAATGTTTTATTTTTAGACAAGACAGAGGGACTAATATCTTACACTTTATACAGTTGAAATTGATTGACTGCTATTGGTTATACTATACCTGTGACGATCCGTATAAAAAATATACTTTGTTCCTCTGGAACTAAAAGGTGCCCATATTGGTGTTCCGACCAGCTGTATCTCAGCCTGAAGACGGGGATGGATCTCAGTCCCCATAAAGTTGAATTTTTTCTTTGATTTTAACTTGTGTTGTCTCTCGTTTTTATTTGTTGTTCACTGTCCACTATTTATGTATTTTTTCCCTCTTTTCTCATATTGAGAATCTGGTTTTCCTTTATGCCTGTCTTTCGTTTTTGGGTGTTATCAAACTCTTGACTGAATTCAATCTTTAGAATTCTTGCTGAAAGGTATGTGTGTATGTATGTGTGTATGTGTATATATTATATATAATAAAATTACTAAGTTCCTCTGGCATTGTTTTTTCTTACGTTTTCTGTGTTTTTGTGTGTTTTTTTTTTTTTTTTACTTTTTTTTTCAATACAATTTTGGTGAACAAAACATCAACAATGACGAATGACCACAAATCAATAAATTCTAATTGTAAACTCCCATTGTAGCAAACATTTAAAAATCGGAACAATTTTAGCTCCCTTACATTTCTCATAATCGTGCGTCAAAGTCAAAACTTGCATGTTGCGCTGCCATTAAAATAGTGTAAATCAGCTGACTTTATTAAACGAAATAATTCACAGCGAATTAACTTGTCATAGGCTACGTAACCAAATATTAGACGAAGTCACAGCTAACAACTTCTGTATTTTAAACAGTTTTTTAATCCGCAACTTTTTCCACAGTCCTTTCGCGAATTTTTTTTTTTTTTTTTGTATTCTAAATATTATAGTGTGGGTTTATAAATGTTAAGTTACGTAGCTCATGGGAGTTTATTTATTTGTGAATTTGTTTCATTTGGGTAAGTGAATTAATTTTCACTATTTGCACGGCAACGTTAACGTGCAAATGTTAACTTTGACGCGCCATTATGTGAAAACTACGCGAGCTATCATTGTTTTGTAAGTGAACACTGCACTCACAAGTACAGTCTACAAAGCTTGCCACTATTTCTTGAAAATATTAAATTAATAATTTCATACTACTTGAATGACCTTGAAAGAGCTGATAGAAGTTTCTTCACTTTACACGCCAGAGCTAACGTCCAAGAGACCAATAAGATAGCAGCTTTGTCCTCGTTATTGTGTAATTTTACCATTAGTATATCTGGAAATAAAGTTGCTGACGTCAAAGTCAACAGGCAAAAGAGTACAGCTGCCGAACTGTCTCTTTTTAACATGGTTGCTTAAAAAATTATCTGATTCAATTGTCTCTTACTGATCTGATCCGCAGAAGGACTGAAATAGATCATTAGACTCGTGTATATATAGCCTCGTCAACGCACCGGCAGAAACACTTTCAACTGCCAAACTCAAGTGTGATTTTTAGAGAAACGCGATGAAAGGATTGTATTGTTTTATATCTCTGGCGTTTGCCATGGTTTATAGCATACAAGGACTGCCAAAGGTAAGCTTATTCAGATCATTGTCTGTAAATTGTTTGTTTAAGTAAAGTAATATGTTGCTGAAAAACTCGAAAATGTATACTGCCTCTAAAAACTTTATTTTATCTCCCTATGCAGGGGTGTTTTTCAATAAAATGTCGAAATTCAACCCACAACATAGCAAGAAATACTAGTAACTAAATGTTTGCAAAAATATTACATAGTTTGTTAGTTGATGTGTCGCTAAACAACGCCGGTAGACTGTAGATACCTTACTGTATGAGACGTTGTATTCCTCGAAGGTGTACGAAGAAACGCCTTCATGGCACGCAGAATATCGCGCCAGTAAGTATTATAGCTGCTCTTTACAGGCATTGTTTTACACTTCTTCAATTTGAAGTTAAAATCGTTACAAGACTATTCCAAACGTTGTACTACAAACGTTATAAGTGTTTGTTAGCCATAAATTGTGTCCGAATGTTGGCTTGATATTCAAATATACTTTCCAGTTCTCATCTACAGTGTTGTTAGTAACATATTGTAACCATTGCTGCAGTAACATATTGTAACCATTGCTGCAGTAACATATTGTAACCATTGCTGCAGTAACATATTGTAACCATTGCTGCAGTAACATATTGTAACCATTGCTGCAGTAACATATTGTAACCATTGCTGCAGTAATGTCGCACTGCGAAAGTGATACAGTTACAAATTAGAATAAGTCATTTGGAAGAAGGGTATTTTTTAAATTGTGACATTTTCAACTTGAACTACTTTTTTGGATGTCGGCGGGCCTGAACTTCAAAATAATGCCTTTTTCATTAGCTTTAAAAAAATGGTTGTTGCATATATGTAAACGACGTTTTTAAATTTGTAATATTAAAATTTCAGTCGTTTTGTGACGGTTAACAGCTCGAACAATTTTTCCCCCAGTAATAAACGTAACTAAATTTCGCATTTTTATTTATTTATTTATTTGTAGTCGTAATACTTTAACAGTGCAATATGTAACCCTACATTTCTTAACTCTCTAATTATTTTTCAGTTAGTTGTATACATAAATTTACGTTAGTAAGACATGCTTTGAGTTCATCTCAGCTGCCCAGTCGCACATAAATATATTTTTTTGATTCAAGTCAAGAGAGACGAATGACGTCATAGTGAAAGTGTCTCAAGGAACTCTGCAAGGAGAGAAGGTGACGTCACAGAAGACGGGAGGAGAATATTACAGTTTCAAAGGAATACCTTATGCTCAGCCTCCAGTTGGTGACCTCAGGTTCAAGGTATGTAGTCTTCATTTCGTTACAGTTCTGTGCCTTACATCGGATCCATCGACGCGCAACAATTGTACGTATCGCATACATGCATGCTTGCTATGTCAGGAATGATGCTAAAACTGGTATTATTTTGAATAATTATTTGGATAGCAACCTAACATCGCTGCAGTGTCGACTTGAAATACATCTTCTGCAATCTTTACGCAGTAAACAAACCTAAAAAACGAATTTAGATCACCTGACAGTTGGATGAAAGTCGAAACAGATTCTGTTTGTATTTTGTTTAAAATTTCTTTATTCGATAATTTGGGAGTAGTATTATTCGTAAGCTGAAGGAATTCACAGCCCTTAACGCATCTTGGGTCATGAACAACTTAGGTGAAGATAAATATAAAATACAACTATTATAATGTTCTTGTACTGATATAATTAGGTATTGGAAAAAAAATTGTTCTATTTCAATTTAAACTAAAACAGAAATTAAGTATATATTTCTTCAAATATAATCCACCTGCAAAATTTTGTTTAAAAACTGTCACGTGTATTTGTGTCACTTACGTTGGTCAAGCGGTTTTTGTTTTTAAAGTTAATTAGGTAACTATGAATGAGTCAGGTTTAGGTTGAATCTACTACGTGTTATGAATAACGAGATTGACAAGGGATGGTTTCAGCTGCTAGTTACGCGGAGTTGGCAAGGGTAAAATAAAATGAGAGATAACAGACTTTATTAAACAGTAAGTTCAATTTATTTTAATTATTTTACTAAAAAATAAAATCATTTCAGTTTTTAACTTTTATTCAAAAAAGCAATACTTTCTATTACGAAAGCTTTCAAACCGGACTACGCATTGGACTTGCCCCAGTATCGACACTAGCGCAACAAGCGACAAAAATTGTCCCAAAAGTTTAAAATAAGCTATATAAGTTAAGATATTGTTCAACAGCGATACGATGTCCCACAATTCAGTATACCTTAGTTTTTTTTTTATGAGTTTATAATAAGAATGATATCGTTGTTCAAATAATTAACTGCAATGTGAGAAAATGGAAGGATTCACTCAACTGACTTGACTATTACGAAAAGTTAGCGATAAAAATTTAAGACAACTAATACCAAGTATTAAAATTAACGTATTATTTATGTCAAATCACTGAACGTACAGTTGTACAACTTTGTGACAGGACAGGCAATTTTCATCATTGCCATACATGAAAAGTAAAATGAGTACAGGGAGGTGAGCAAGGGTATATTGTCCCCCCCTCCCCTTTTCTCACTTGTTTTTATTTACTGAATCTTTGAAATAGAGCAAACCTTAAACAATCTTCCTGTCTACATACAATGATTTTATATGTCCTCTATTTTAGTGTTATAATACATAATTTAAATTCACTTTTTCAAAGAAAAACTCTATTATTATTATTAATATTTTCACGTTTGCCACCCCCCCTCCTCCTTGGGAATTTGAGTTGTTGTGCCACTGAAAATATGAACTTCATTCAACTGACAGAGACGTTTTGTGTGCGGTAGACATGTTCAGCGATATTAAGTACGTTGTTTGGTTTTAATTACGACACAGGCACCCACAGCAGCACCAACATGGGCTGGAGTAAGAAATGCTACTTTCCATCGCTCCACATGTACCCAGGTCAGCAGGTCAGGAGGAGAACTGGAAGGAACTGAAGACTGCCTGTACATCAATGTTTACACACCACAGGTATTGTATACAGTTCTTTATGCATAATTTTCTTACAAGTGGGCCCACTGTGCCATTATCAAAAGTAATATATATATATATATATATATATATATATATATATATATATATATATATATATATATATATATATATATATATACTTATGAAAAAAAAGTATGCGTTGACGAAAACTGTTCATTCAAATTGATACCGTATTGACCATTTTATTGGAATGTGAGTGTTCTACAACTTGCATTAGTGTCATTCTGCAACTGTAAGTGTTAATACAGATGTGTGGCTAAAATATACAGTTGGCCCATACTTGATGATTATTGCTTTGGTCAGGAGGTTCTCGAAAAATGTTCGTTTCACTGTGAACAGACTATTTCTGAACGCGACACTGAGGAGCAAACTTTCAAAACCAGACATACCCATCAAATCGAGTTGTAGATGAAAGCTAAAAAAAACTAATATTTTATAATGGTTACTGTGAAAAAAACATGGCATTTAAAATATGACACTAATCTAGTTTATTGTATCTGAAATTATACTCATGTTTATCTCTCACAGTCTACTTCAACTCATTTTCGAATTTTTGGACATGTCTGGTTTTGAATGTTTGCTCCTCATATATGCTGACAACTCTTACAGTAACAGAAAAGGAGGTTCAGTTTGCATTGTATATTCTCGATGCTGAGCTGTAATCTTGCCTGTTCTAGCTTCCCAGCGCCTCTGGAAAGAATCTGCCAGTGATGGTATGGATTCACGGAGGAGCGTTCATGAGGGGATCTGGTGATAGCGACCGATTCAGACCTGATTATTTGGTAGACAAAGGTGTTGTTCTTGTCACCTTTAACTATCGATTAGGAGTTATAGGTAAGTTCTATAAACATATGTACTCAAATTACCGAGCCATTCAAACCAAGCATGAACTCTTAACTTAGGTCTTAAAAATGTGTTTGAAATCTTTACCTCCGGTGAGGACAGCACATGTAAACTTTCTAAGTTCCAGAGCTATAGCTTCGTACCTTATAGTAACACTTCCTTGGAGCTTACTTCAGGCACTTCGCATTTCTGCTGAGGCATTACAACTCTAACGAAATGTTACTTAAATATTAGAACTTAATTATAGACTGAACAACAAAATACAGTAATTCACACCCTGTTTCTTATTTTTATTTATTTATTTTCATTTACGATTTCACAATACATAATACACTATCATAGTCAAAATACACATCCCCTCGAACAACAACATAGTCCAACATGAAATTCTCCAGTTGCAGATTGACAGTTAGAGATTTATGATAGGAAGACGGTAAGAACCTAAGGCGTTGAAGAATGCAAACACAAGATAACACAACATAAGAGAAAAAATAGAATTAACAAAATGTATACAGTAAACACTAGGAGAACATCATAACGAGAGGATATTGATAAAATATTTTACGCTACTGCTAATTTGAAAGCAAGATTGAAAAGTAAAGATACAATGGGAATGGACTATTCACAGAACAATCAGATTGTATAAGCCTTGCTTTGTCCTTTCAACCAGTTTGTATCCTACTTCCACTGTCACAATAACCATTCCCGGGAGATTAATAAACACACAGTACCTATGGACGCCAACACTCTCCAAAAATAACGCTTGAGGCCACAGAACGATAAATGTATTGGTAATTGTTGTGAGAATCAAAGTGCTTGCTTAACTATGAATAGCATTTACCTTTTAGGCCTATTCAAAACAAATTTTAAGTGGAAAAACTCGTTGATGTTATTACCGAAAACTTGTTTTGTAATAAAATGTAAAATAGCTGCGCTGCAAGAACATGATGCGGACATACGATATTGGCGATTTGTCGACGATCATAAAAATAGTTACGAAAATTATCTTAAATTCAGTACCCGGCAGGGTTGGTGAGAGAGATCGCAATCAGTTGTCCAATGTCTAGGATGCCACTCCATGGATTACAGGCATGGTGAAACTTGTCAGGTCGTGATGCCGCCCACGCCGTTGTAACCCTGAATGCAACTCGAGCGGTAGGCACAATTTTAGTTCCTCTATACTGGTGTGTATAATATGCTGCTGTGCTCGTATTGCTGGACAACGTAATAACACATAGGCCGCTATGTTAAAGCCACTGCTGTGGCAATGTTCAATGCTCGTACGTGGTGTGTATTACTCTAGTAGACTAAACACACGAGTGTGTAGAGGCTGGATTGCAGCAGACAACCCTGCAAGGATGATGTTGTGATAGTGGAATAGTTAGTACTCACTGCAGGCAGAACTACATTAGCTTATGTGTCACGAGAATAGTACTGGGCTCATGGTACACAACACTTAAACTGACGTACAGAACTTACGCCAGAATTCTTCGAAGCGACCACTCCCTCTGTAGTCCGTAGTCTGACTCAATACTGACACAACAAACACAATAATCCACAAACTATTCTACCAAGAAGAAATACACTCCAAAACTTTAGAAATAACTATTTATATTTTATGTGATAAAAATAAAAATAAATCCAAATATTTAAAATTTATTGATTCTGTACTGAGAGCTTAAATATTTACATTCCAAGTAAATAAATCAGTGTGCAGATCATCCTTATTGAGAGAAATAATGGCGTTGGTGTCTTGCTGAATAAAACTACAATACTTAATAGTGTTCTCAATAGTTGTAGGTAAAGAAATATAGGGTTCAAAGTCACTTTTAACTGTCTCAGGATACAAAATATAATTCTTAAGTATAATACCACTGCGTGCAAAAACGGTCCGAATAAACGTAACATTTCTTCGTAAAACTTAGCACTTCACAACGAATTTAAGGTTTGAGGGTAAGGTTGTCAAATAATCTCTTCGATCAAAATAAAATTTTACGTCTTGTGTTAGATTCAACTGGCTAGCATAGAGCACAATAACATTGGCTTACATACCACTGTGTGCGTAAGCTCTACTCCATTCAGTCTCAAAAATAGTATTACGTACGTTCGTACAAAACACCGTTGTAATTTATAGTACAACAAATGCGAACATGTGACGGGCCAAAAAGTATCTCGAAGCCACGTGACGTCACTATGCTCTTGGCGAAATGTAGCTCACAAAATGGAGGTTTGCCGAGACGTCTTCAGTCTTCAAGTTCACTAATACTGCCTAAGACTCGGTACACTTGTTACCTGACCAGCCTTCCGAAGCGGAAAACTAATTCTTGCAAAGATTAAAAAGGACTAAATTAAATTTCGCAGCATATTTCCAATTTGTCACCGATAAGTCCTCGGGGGTCCCGTGTACAAAAACAGGGACAGGAAATTCTTAACCTCAAACCCAATGTTTTCATTTACATTAAACATAAATTACATCATTCAAAAACAAAAATTGCATTACAAAAATTCGAAAATAAATATTCAGAAGTGAAGAATATTTAAAGTTATTATATGTGACATAATTACTGACTTTACAAAAAATATTTTATTAGCTATTTACGACTTCTTGTCAGCATATATCTCACCAGGTATCAAAATTATTAACATCCTATAGGGACTTGAAATTTCGTGAATATTGCTGAAAATTACTTTAAAACAATCAATTAGCATATAAACAATTATTTAGTTACAAACAAATATGTGACATGTAATAAAAATAAAATTTCCATTAAAATCATAACATTAATTCAAGCTCCACATGGCCTACACATTTTTAATCTTGAACTGTTCAGGCGTTAAGACATACATTGCAAAATACAAGTCGTTATTGATTAACTTGCACCAATATTGCTCTTCTCTTTTGAAATCGCTCGGGAAGTGTGACGTGGCTGACATAGTATAGGAAACACTGAAAACTTTAACTATTACTGCCTCACCAAGTTTAATCTACTGCCTAAGGTTTTCAGCTTTGTTGTGATCTTCGAATGATTCTTGTAACAGGGGTGCATAATAGATTTAACTATTACGTAATTGCGAGAAAATGTTGTTGAGTAACTGAAAAAAAAAAAACACGCTTAAACAAAATTAAGGGTCAGCGGTCGTCAAAAATGTAATATCTTACACACAATAAGGGAAAATAATTTAGTCTGTGTATCCAGAAATACAATGAGAAACCAGAAGTAAAACAGACAGAAATAAACAAAACTAAGTTAGCTGCATGTGGATATAGTCTTAAAACTTGACTGGACAAGAACAGCACAAACAGAGACCAGAATGTTTGTAACACAGACAATACAATGAATGTAACACAAATGAAAGTAGCGTGCTTATTGCTTACTTCAGATTGAAGACGGGAACGTTGTCCCGTCTCATAGGCATAACTCTTGATCTTGCTCGCAACAATCATTTCCCAACAATTTGTTTTACAACATTCCATCCCAGCGTGTGGGAAGACGTTTTGCCGACGTCATCGCCTTTACAGCAGTCTAATTTCGTCGGATACACGATCCCGAATTTCAAAGTCCAAAACGGAAAATTTGGTTATTAAAACTCACAATATTTTTAAACAGAAACACTTGAAAACGTAACAGAATTTAAAATGAATAAGTCTGATAGTAAATTTGAGTAGTATAAATACATAAATATTAAAAAGACAGTTTAAGAACCATCAAAATATTTTATAATACAATACGTTTCTGAATTTAAATAAATAAAGATTAGTTAATAAAAGTACTTTTAAATTACAACGAACTATTTTTATGCTTAAATTTTATTATTTAAACAATGGAAAAGAGGAATAATTCTTTTAGTTTACAAATATTTAAAATAAATGTCACTTGCAAAAGTAACGCCAGTACAGTCAAATGCTTACATTTCATATCTATCCAAAATTTAGTCATTGCTGAAAATCACACATTTTAGTTCCCGAATAATATATTTAAGAGAAGCATTACAAATAAAAATTCAACATATATGCGAGCCAAAATCTCACAGTTTCAGCTTTATGTATTTCCTCATAAATTTGTTTAAAGTGCTATGAAACCAGAGAGCCGTTAAAAGTATGCATGCACATCTAGCACTGCAGCGATTATTTTGTTATGGAATGCAGGGTTCCTGGGTCTGAACAACTCGCTGGTGTCTCCGAACAATGCTCTGAAGGACCAGGTGGCAGCTCTCAAGTGGGTTCAGGCCAACATAGCTCAGTTTGGAGGAGACAAGGACCAGGTGACAATATTCGGCCAGAGTGCTGGCAGTGTGTGTGTGGAGTACCAGGTCATCTCCCCAGCAACTAAGGGTGAGTGTGTTCCAGTACCTTGCTCGTATAATTATTGTACAACACAAGGCGTTTACAAGAACACACGTGGTTAGCCTGGGTATGGCAACATTTCAGCTCAGACATAAGACATGCCCAAACCCAAAGTGCAATTAACCTGCTAGCATAACTTTTAAAATATCGCTCTAAATTAATATTATATAAAGTGTAAATAAAATTTCTTATAAATATACCAGCTGTCATCACAGTACATTTAATAAATTTTCTGCCGTATTAAAACCCTAAACTATTTGTAGGAGTTCAGACATAATCTTGTGATCGGTAAATTCTGGTCTCATGACAGCCAACCTACCAACTCCTAGGTCAATAATTATAAACACATGTAGATTACACCTGCTGAAAGTAAGCATGAGAAGGGAAAACTCTTAAACAATATTATTATATAATACAAAGAAGAAATGGTAACATCTGCCCAAAAAAAAGTTGGATAATTTAAACATTTAAAATGCCATAACTATGTACTTGCACAAAAATTTACATACCGGAATGAATGTTCTGAGACGTGTGGTGTTTCAAGGGTGACGTTTTAGTCTGATCATAAGGACATTCTTGTTCAATGTAGTAGCTGAGGCGAATGGAGTTGAAAACTCTCACAGGATGCATGTCGAAACACTACAGCAATTAAAGGTCAAAATACTGAGCTACTTCAGTTTGTAGTAAGTAATAGAGTAGCAGTATTTAGCTGGTGCCAAGTGTCAACATACAATTTGGCCTACAGGAGCGCGGCGGAGAAGCGGTCAAAAAACTTGCCTCGCATACGGAAGGGCCCAGGTTCGATCCCCAGCATTGGCCATCTTGATTTCGGTTTTCAAGTGTTTTCTAAATTTCTCCAGGCGAAAGTTGGAATGGTACCTTAATACAGGCCCTGGCCGACTTGTCTACCCCTCCCCGTCCCGCATCAACGTGTACCTCTAACAAGACCACAGACTACTAAGACATACCAAGGCCTTGTGCACGAAAAGCTACAAGTCCACAGTAATGACTAGGGGTCTGCCATGGATGGTGATAGTCACTTGGCTCCGAAAATTGTCTTTATGTGCAATTAAGTGTATCATTTACGTTGTTGTTGGCCAGTTTTCTTCTTGCTATCCCTTCGTCGTCTTTGCGTAAATGAAGTGGATACGAAGCAACAATAAAGCGTATATTAATATAAGGTGGCGGAAAGTGACCCATAAAGCGGAAACGAAGAGGAAACGAAACGGAAGCTAAGCGGAAATGAAGCAGAAACATATCAGGGATTGAAGTGGCTACGAGTGGAAGTGAAGTTGTGAGCTAATAGGCTTCGGCAGCCATGCTTGTTTACATCGTTGGCTGCTAGAGTGTGCTAGTGTCGCGTGCTGGTAGGGACGTTGGTGATATTCTTTTAATTTTTTGGGAAGACTACAAAAAACTTATTTTCCAGGTTGCGAGATCGAACTTTCAACCCATGTGTTAGTATTCATGTGTCCGTTCCCATTTTTTAAATATTAAAAATGTTTGGTGCAATAACAAGACTTTCTCTCGCCACTGAGCAAAACATCTCCTCCCCCTCCCCCGTTTTTATTTGACTAATTTGAGTAACCCCGAGCAAAGTTGTGAGACAACTGTATTGAGAAGATTTTTCAGACTAGTTTAGACGAAAACAAATTTACACCCAGTCTGACATGAGGATTAAATACAGAACCCCTCGCACCAAGGTCGGCCGCAAAACCTACTGTATTGAGGGGGGTGGGGGGTTCGGCCCTATTCGGTCATCAGTGAAGTCGTGTAGGTACGATGTTTAACTGCCTAGTGTTCCAGATCAACTGTACAATATACATACAGACATGATCTCTGCGACCGTGTGTTGTTGCCGACCTCGTAGCAAGAAAGTGTGGAACAGAGATAGAATGGCAGAGTTATAGAAGGCAGGAAGGGTTACTTGTCTATATGTACTCAACATGTGGCTACACTTTGTCCAGCGTGTGAGCCAGGAGGCCAGGTGAACTACAGTTCTATGGGCAGGAAGCATAGGGTTAATGCTCGTGGCAGGAAGCATGCTGTCTTCAACCATACCTGCGCGATTGGTAGGTCTGAGATAATAGTTCAATACACATCTTCTCTCACCTTGGTAGGGATACTTCATTTTCCTTATATAAAATACGTACTTTCGAGCTTCAGTAGTGCTGTCATGGACAGTTCACATTTTTTATCCTGTGTCGAGACGTTTACTCTCTGGTTTTCTGGAATGCGTGTGCAGAATTTATTTTTAATATTGTGTGTATTATTGTGGATATGCTATTGGATATTTCTGTAACATTTGGCCGTTGGCGAAAGCCGTCAGACATTCCTAACGGGGAAAATAAAATTATTTTCCTTTTCTTTCTTGGACAACATTCGTATGGTAACCATTTACATCACGTCAGTTGGAGAGGAAGGTTGTTTGTACGTTTGCAATGTCTGAAACACCTTGTGATACAAAATAATGTACAATGACCTAGAAATATAGCATATTAGCTGGCTCTGCGAATTCTGTTCCGCCTTAGAGGTAATAAGTAAGCAGATTTTGGATTAAGTATTTTAATGGTACTTTATTTTTCATGTATTTTGGTGCATAGGTTGCACTCTTCATTTGTTTTATTATCAGGCGCCAGAACAAACAACGCAGATGGTCTTCCTACCCGTGATCATGCTTTTTCGGGAAAGATTCGAATGTCTTGGTCGCGGCACTGTCAATGATGATTCAAAGAGAATACAAATTAATGATTATTACTGAAAATTAATTTCTGACAAAATTTATAATTATCAAATTTTCAAACATACATATCCATAGACAAAATTATGTTTAGCTGTCATTTGCGTTTTGTTATTCCATGTCATATGCGTTTTTGTTATACCACTTTTTATAGTGACTTGTATTCTCTTTGACGTCACGCGGGAATGCGGTTCTCCGGGTTCTAAGCTACCTCCCCACCAATTTTCAGCCAAATCTGTTCAGTCGTTCTTGAGTTATAAATAGTGTAACTAACACGACTTTCTTTAAAAATACATATATTCATATATATACATACATATATATACTAATATATATATATAGATTTACGTACAAGCTTGTCAGACAAAGCTGCCTCATTTCAGCTATAACAACACGTTGTAACAAGGTCGCAATAAGGTGATCTTCAAGATGTCTAGGGTCATTGGTATGCATTACTTACCGTCTGAACTGAACTTGTAATCAATTTAAACATGTAGTTAATTCTGCATTACTTCTGTAACTGTTTTGTCACGAAACATCACTAAACAAGTTCTGTTATTCTTGTTATTTAAAAAGTAGGTCCATATATCCACAGTTAATAATTTAAAAGAACGAATTCTTTCATGTCAAATTATTTACACTATACCCCATTAAATACGGATTATTAAGAAGTCGACCCTTTATAATTGTTTGCCTTTTTTTCAACAATGGTAGCATTCATGAGTATAAACAGCTCAGTCCACACAAAATGCATTCTTCACAATCAGCTTCCAGAAATATCAAAAGCTTTTAATTAATTTTTTTCTATTTACTGTTTTAAATTGTACAGCTTATTGCGTATGTCTTTTTTGTTTACTGATGTGGAAAAACCGGAAAATCTAATCTGAGTTTATTTTTATGTTTAACTGTTTTAAGTGTGTCTACGTATCTATGTGTTATCATTTAACAAGAAATGCAGCAAGAATCTTACACACCTGCAATACTTTTGAAATGTATACATTTCATTTACATATTGTATGTTCTTTTTTATTTTAGATTAATTATAACTGTGTTCCTGTTATTACCAATAATTTCAGGCATCTGTATTTTTTCTGCTCAGGTCTTTTTCAACGGGCTATATCGCAGAGTGGTAATGCTGTTAACAGATGGGCTTATGTAGACACTAGTTTGGCTAGGAAGAGAACATTTAACCTAGGAAAACATCTTGGGTTTACATCTGAAGATGAAGAAGCTTTGATAAGTTTCTTGAGAAAAGCTCCAGCACAGAATCTCGTTGCCGCTCAAATGAAAGCAGCAACAGAGGAAGTAAGTACCATACAGTTAAATAAAACTTTACTGTACCGTCTCCCAGTTCAAATCAAATATTGATACGCGAACTAAAACACATTGAGATTGTGGACTGGTGCTGCACCACGACGACCGAAGCCTGTGTTGTGCTGTGTTAATGACAAACTCAGCTTCCAGGAAAATTGCTTCTGGGTTTGAATTATTCCAAAATCTTCAGGAGAAACTAGTTTCTGCACATGTAGCTTCCCACAAACTTACTTTAGACTCCTGCTATAACTCCACAGAGGAGAATACCTTACCACCTTCAGACATTGGTGCAGAACTGTGGCGCTGGGAACAAGCTCATGCAAATCGCAAATTCCAGGCAGCCAACAGTCCTAAATATACGACAAAATCCTTTCAGATTTCTCGCCACACCTAAGTTCGCCCCTCGAACACTACATGTAATAGTTACTAACCACTGTGTACCGTCTGTAAAAGTAGATTTTCAATGATTTTCTAGAGTAGAGAAACTTTTAGGGCAAACGACTTTAAGGCAAACAACTTTAGGACAAACGCCTTTAGGGCAAACGACTTTAGGACAACGCCTTTAGGGCAAACGACTTTACGGCAAACGACTTTACGGCAAACGATTTTAGGGCAAACGATTTTAGGGAAAGGACTTTAGGGCAAACGATTTTAGGGCAAACGCCTTTAGGGCAAACGACGCGTTTCCCCGCCCACCATCTGCAGTGTGCCGGCCCGCGATACTCGCGTGATGATTCGAATGGGTGTTACAGAGGTTTCTCGCCCTATTCGATTTGGCTGCTCGGGTCTTCGTCATGGGCGATTGGGCCAGTGGCCCACTCTGCATGGGCCTGTGGAGCTCGAAAATTAAAAAAATTTTAAAATTCATAAGTTCTAAACTATTTGCTATCATTTGAATGATATTTGGTACACTATTGCAAAACCAAACGCAGACAACAGCAAAAATAATAAATTAGAGTTTCTGAACATGTTTTGAACATTGATTTGGGTCGACGAAAACTTATTTCGAATTTTATCAAAATCACTAAGTACGGATTAAAATGTCTTAGAGAAGTTCACAATTCATAGCACATCTCCGTAGGTCAAACGATTCATAAGTTATAGACCTCCAATCCCTTTAAACATAATTGAAAAATATTTTTCTCCAATTTTTTTTTCCGTTCAACTTTTGACGCTCTTTATAATAAACCCCAAAAACTGAATATGTTCACGAATTTAAAAAAATTGGGAACACCCCGAAAATACAGGTAACACTTAATTTTCAAAATGTTAATATTTGAAAAATCAGTTTCGAGGTATTGAAGAGTTAAGTACTGTTACCAAATTTCAAGTCAATATCTCAGACTGTTTAGATTATATAGCCATTTATGTGCGAAAATGTTGGAAACATACCCCATTTGTAACTCTATTTCCTCCCAGGGGGTGGGTGGAAGGGTGCTGTTCAGAGATGTTTTCGAAAGAGGAAGGATAGATTAAGTGCATAAAATATCTTGCAGCGCCGTAACTCTAACGGTTCGGGAGGTGCGCGCCATCAAAGTAGGGCAAAGTTTGCAAACAAAACTTTGGTTTTTAATAATGAGATGAAATTACATGAACTTCATAATTTAACAGCCAAAATTGGTTTGATTTTCACATCAAAATTAAATTAAATTACTTATTTCTGTGCCAAGAGAAGCTAAAATTAACTTTACGTCGGTCTCGTATTTCATTAGGCCCGTTACCGATAACAGTGAAACTAGCTGCAGAATTTTTCCTTGTAACAAATTATTCCATAAAAGATATGTTTTCTTCCTAACACGTAGTAGAATTAACCTTAGCTTCTGTATGCTGTACGAGGCCATAGGCTTAGTAAATATCAAGTCCCGTTCTTTCAACTTAAGATGACTGTTTTCCCTGGCTGCTACAGGGACTGCAGAGCTTTCATTCAATAACCTTGAAAAATGTCTGCTTATTGTTTGCTTATGAATAACATTTTAGAATATGTTCTTATCCGATTATAACTTCCTTTCTAAAAACTGTAATGTACATTTCATGAATGTGAAAATAACCAAAATTATTTTTTTTTCATAGTAATTTTTTTTTTGCGATAATAATTCCATTACATGATATTTGAAGCACCAGACGGTTATACGGTAGTACTTTATCTTAATTATTACGTTATAAAATGAAAGGATCGCCCTGGAAGTCTCGTAGATGTGTGCCTCCAGTGGAATGACTGCACACGAGTACAGTACGTCACGTGGTGTAGAGACTTGCGTGCCTGGATCACTGTACCCAGTTTGGTGACAACATATCTCCAACCAGGCTGCACACTTCATCAGCCACTGGAAATTACTACTGAGAAGTGCGCTGGCAACGAGTCTAGGACGCCATCTTGAGACCTTCTTGTACTAACGTACCTCTCGATCTGGTTGAAAGTCGAGTGGCGCCGTTGATTAACTAAACACCTCACACTGTCAGTAGCTGATGATCAAATAGACCGAAGTGTTCATTCTCTTCCAGAAGTGTAGCTATTCGGGATAGTTCGTGGTGGCTATGGTTAGCTTCCATTCTGGAGTAGATACTCAAGATTTGAACCCCTACCTCCCACCTCCCAGACATATCAAAGTGGTGAGCAGTAGAACAGCTCCGGAGCGAGACCAGATAATTCGTAGTGCTGTGGATAGCGGCATGTCCGAGCCATGGGTTCTCTGAGAGTGCAGGGACCTCAGTGACAAGTAGCAGGAACCAGAATAGATGCTCTGAGGAAAAGGTAGGTACTATAGCCAACTTCCTGGTTAGCGGGAATGTGTTCACGGTAGTTGGGCGTATCCTGACTACCCGCCTAATGTAAGGCCTTGCGACTCGGTTGTATCAAAATACAACTCCTTCCCCCAGACATCTCTTCAGAAGAGGATATTGGTGCAATGCTGGACGTTTGGTCACACAAATATCTTCTGAAACATCTTAAACTTAATTTCTGGCAAAGGCTTAAATTGTGGAATTACTAATTCACCATTCAGTCCAACAGGTTGTTACATCTTGAGAAAGGAAATAAATTTCTTAAGAGAATAATTCTAAATGAGCTAAATCCGAGCAGATTAATGTATTTAACAACAAAATATTAGTTAAATGTTTCACCATGCTAAGTTCAATTTCTGACAGTGTACTGAATTGATAGTGGTGATGTAATGTTCTGCTCGTAGGACGTCCTCCATGGAATCAACACACCGTTCCAACCCACGAAGGAGAGCGGAGATGATATTTTCTTGCCCGACACTCCTCTGAACATCATTAAGTCAGGGAAGTACAACAAAGTGCCGTACATCACAGGATTCAATTCAGCTGAAGCAAAAACTTTTGACTTAGGTAATGGTTGCAATTAAGTTAGGTTTGTAGGATTTGTAGTTAGATTTGTTGACATACCTAGCCTCTGTTGAGTTATGTCATGAAGAGCTGAATACTGTCGTCGTTAGAACTGAACACACTAAGTTACTGCATCATTTTGTAGCCATGATAATTAGTCGTAAACTAATTAAGATGAGAAATTCGCTTCTACGATATCATATTATTTATGATGTGCAAGTAAAATATACGTGTTATGAAGGTGTCACATTGAGTCATTTATGTTTTGGTGAAGCAACGGTGACTTTGTTTTGGGTATTACTTAATAAAAATTTCGAACAAAAATATTAAACCAATAACAATTTGTTAACAAGACTGAATCTTCAAACTGTCTGGGAATGTAACAACTAGTACATAAATTATGCTGAAATTTGAAACTGCTCCTGTAATTACTCATGAATAACTGTATTACAGACTACCTGCACAACGACAGCTTGTGGACAGAACTAGCCAAGCACATGGAGAAGTTTGTACCACCAGAGTTGGGTCTGCCTCTGGGATCTCCTGAATCTCTGCGTCTGGCTGCCGAGATCAAGAACATGTACTTCGGAAATGATACTCTATCAGTCAAGGACATAGAGGGACTGGTAGATGTACGTATTGTCTCTATGATACATAGCTTGTATATCTCAATCAATAATAGTGAATGGAATAAACATATCGACTCAATAATACTCAGCATATATTTCCATCAAAGTCACACAGTGGCTGGTGGAAAATATGTGTTATCTTTGTAAAACTTTACTTACACATAGTTCTACCTAGTAGTTTATAACTGGGCGTGTTGAAGCAATGTCCTAGTCTTGTTGGCCAGAGTACACATGTTACATGTTATGTCAGCATGCCAAACACACTTGCAATTTATGAGATACCGATTGTGACTTCGATAGACAGACACCATCACTTGGCCACTCGACCTCCCTCTGATCATTCAGGAGGCTACATGAACTTGAGTCAGCCGAGCTCTTGTGCCCCAACACCTGTATGAGAAAAACATATACCTGAGATTGGCCAGATCTGGTCTAAGTCTGGACCGCCACCCACATGTATCCCAGAGTCCAAGGAGGTCAGTAGTTATCGGTGACTTCAAATACCAACATACAGCATGGTGTGTAAACATCAGTTGCATTACATCGTGAGTGCCTGATACCCGCAGTCGCTCTGGTTATCAACAACTCTTGATGTACCACCCAGTCATCACCTCCCCAGGGATGTTGAACATGTTCAAAGACATTATTATCTGAAGCAGACTATCACGGAATTAAGTGAACATCATCATACAAAGAATGTGTCATTAATAGATTTGTTCACAGATTCATTATGGGCAGTTCCAGTTCCTAACTTCAGTGTTGACTTCTGCTAGGAATAGCATGTGTACCCTTACCTACCAGTTTTAACTAGCAGAGTGGCAAAAACACAGGCAGCTGTCTTGTAATAGGTCGATGAGAATTTACTGTACTGGATCTCATATCCACGCATGTCTAAGATATTTTATTTCTGATTTTAATGGGTATTTTAGTTGGTGAAACAGTCTAAATATATGAAGAGTAAATAACTATTGTAGTGTACTTTGAGTTGTTTTAACATTTTTCATTAACAGGTACATTCAGATTCGTCCTTTGTGAGCGCTGTGCGAAGATCATCCCGGCTTCACCTGAAGACCAGTTCCACTCCTGTGTACGTCTACCAGTTCAGTTACGTGGGGCGGCTCAGCGTGACGGAACACATGAAGTTTCGTTACCCCTTCAGAGGTACTTGCCACTTTCTTAAACAGCCGCTTAAATCAGTTTTACGTCCTGTCGTCTCACCCAACTATTAATTACACAGATACCCAACTCAAAAATAACTATCTATCCCAGTACCCGTTCTTAAATGCTCTCCGTGAGCACTGGTCGAATTCCGTGTATTCTAGTTGCTGGAACTCGTGGACAGAGCATCAGGATTCTCGTGTTCCATTTGCAAGTCTCACTCGCCGAGAGTTTATCGCAAGTATTTTTCCCCGCTCAGTCTCTACAGCCAGTTCTGTATTTCAATGAAAATATGGCGGCTACCCTGGTTATGTAAACAAAGAGTAAATGTTTACCAGGAGGAAATTCAGTAATTAATTGCAAGTTATGCACTTGAATAACACATATCAAGTAATATGTTTTGAAAATATTGTGATTTTAATGATAATATTTTTGTCGATAAAACAGCGATAAGGTTAATCTAACCTAGTGGTTTATGCACATATTTACTAGTTAGTCAAGAAAGAGTGACTGAAAATTTTCATCTTAAATTTCGTACATTTGAACTTCGCTCTTTAACAGCATCTAGGTTCTTAGAATTGTATGGTAAAAATTATTCGCCGCCAATGTTTTGCAATGTAGATGCGATGTATTCTAGTAGTTAAAGCACAAACAAACAATGTGCACTTATCGCGAGCAGTCACTTGACACGTATTCACATGATAATGGCAAGATCATGGTGCTTTAAAAACTGGTCACAGGAGTCGGTCTGTTTTATACCGTTCATTATTCTATCTTCTCTTTTTTTTTTTTTTTTTCGTAGAAGACACTTTTTTACTGTCAGTGGAATTACCCCAAAATATGATGCCGTATGTCATGATAGAGTGAAAATATGCGAAATAGACCATTTTTATTGTGTCCTTGTTTAAGATTTCGACAATGTTACGTATAGCAAAACAAGCAGAACTGATTTTTGGTAAAATATATTCAATGTGAGATTTCTAATTAATAAAAGTGTCCACGTGTAGGCCAAGAAATTTAGTTTTAGTTGTTTCATTAATTTTTTCTGTGTTACTGGTGATATGTATGCCGATCCGTCTCCTGTTCTTTGTCAAAAAATTCATAATGTGTGTGTTTTATCTACATTGAGATATAATTTGTTGGTATCAAACCACGAATTTAATTCTGTAAATGTGATACTTGCTCTTCGTCTAAGTTCTATTGAAACACCAGAGACTACGATACTTGTGTCATCAGTAAATGAAATGGGTGTAGCGTTATGGTTCAATGAATATGGTAAATACTTTATATGCACTAGGAATAATAGCGGACCTAAAATTGAACCCTGTGGTAGTCCATATTTTATTTTCCCAGGTTTTGAACAAAATTAATTATTTTTATATTTAACACATACTTGTTGCTGTCAGTCTGAAAGGTGTAAAATCATCAGTTTGTTAGTTATTCCTGATACACCATAAAATCTTAATTATTCTATGAGCAAGGTATGATTTACACAGTCAAAAGCTTTAATGAGGTTACAGAAAATTCCAATAGAAGGCAGATTTTATTTAATGAAATAGAATACTATTTGTGAGTTTGAAAATTGCATCATTTGTTGGTGTGTTTTTTCTAAAGCCCAACTTGACATTTAATCTAATGTTGTATATTTTTTAATGTTTTACCAATCTAATATAAATAATTCTTTTCAATTACTTTTGAAAACTAAGTGACCAGAGAAATTGGTCTGTAATTGGCTGCACTGGTACAGTCCATTTTATTAAACAGCGGTGTGACCATCGCCATTTGAGTTTATCAGGAAACAAACGTGTTTCAATGATAGAATTGTAGATGTGGCTCAGTGGTGAACTAAATTCGAAAGCACATTGCTTTAACAATTTACAACTTATACCATCATATCCACTGGACAAGTTCGGTTATAAAGAATGAACTGTTCTCTCTACTTATTTTGGGGTTGTATAAGTGAATCTCACAGCAGGCTATTCTGTTCCGTTTAGTCTAGTATTTCACCGACTGCATTTAAGTAGTATGAACTAAATATATCGGCAACTATTTTAGGGTCAGCGGATACAAAATCATCAACTTTAAGTTTTACATCTGAGCATGGTTCGCGTGCTTAACCTGATTTTTTTTTATGATGTTCCACGTGGTTTTTATTCTGTTTTATGACTTTTCAATCAGGTTGTTGAAGTAATTTTTTCTTGCACAATTTATAACGTTGCATAAGGTTTTGCAGTATATCTTATAATATTGTATAAAATTAGGATTGCTGCA
>PNEQ01090601.1:67376-80637 GCA_003012365.1 Medauroidea extradentata
TTTTTTTTTTTTTTTTTTTTTTTTTTTTTTTTTTTTTTTTTTTTTTTTTTTTTTTTTTTTTTTTTTTTTTTTTTTTTTTTTTTTTTTTTTTTTTTTTTCAAAAAGTAAGAGGACATTGTTTATGAAAGAGTTAAACTTTTCATTTGTTTCAGTACACGCATATATTGATGACCTTTGTTCTCTGTGTAGATCGTCTTTGAATTTTATAATGTTTTCTACTGTAAAATTTCTTGTTTTTATATATAAATATATATATATATATATATAAGGTTTTCAGATGGCATAAAATAAGGCATCATTAAAGCTTGTGCATCATGGTCTGACGAGTCATTTACTATTGGGAAACGGTGATATGTTTAAACATGTTTTCTCTCAATAAAAATGTTATCAATAGCTGTTTGGGAGGTTCCATTAATTCTGGTGGCGAAGTTAATTATACATTTCAAGTTGTAAGTGTTAAGAGGGTGTGGTACACAATTCAACGCTAAAAGTATTAGGTTTCTTGAAGCCAATTTACGAAAATTAAACAATAGCAATCCTAGACAATAGTCTTAGAAAACGTTTTAAACAAAATAGTTTCCAGTGTTATGAACTTCTGAGGCACAATCTCTGACGCCGGAACCTCGTGCATTTAACTGCGGCGCAAGAGATCTGGCGTTACTAATGAGTAATTCTGGATAAACATTTACTCATAAAGTTAGCGAAGACCGTTATTTAGGATTGTCATTGAGTATTTTATCAATATTGGCTTCGAAATAAAGCGTAGAAATCAATTTATGTCTCAAGCGTTTATTTATCTACCACACAGTAGACTGTTTAGTTCAAATTTTTTTTGCTATATTTTTTATAATCAATATTAAAGTCTCCACATACATTATTTCTAGGTTATGTCTGTAAGATTACTTTGAAGCAGGTTCAGAAAATTATTGAAGTAGCTTGTTGGAGCTCTATATACGTTCATAATCACTACTTTATGCGTATACAACTGCATTCGAAGACTTAATGTTCACGGGCCCGCGGTGGCCGAGTTGTCAGACCACTCGCCTCCCACGTCGGGCCCCGAATTTTCACACGTGGGAATCGTGCCGGACGATGCCGCTGGTCGGCGGGTTTTCTCGGGGATCTCCCGCCATTATCATTCCGGCGCTGCTCAATACTCACCTCATGTCACCCCTCACCAGCACTAAAGACCTCGATATTAAGCGCTGACCAAAAACCTCTCACTCACGTAATCTTCACATACTAAATGTACTGTACTTCATTTTTATAACTAACAATAGTATTTTCTTTATTGGAAATACATGTGGCCCTCTTAGCCATGCTTGTTGTCCACAATGTCTTGTTACCCTCCTGCATGTAGTTTATGCATATTGTTATGGTATTATGATGTTAATGGTATCTTGTGTTATAACATAACCTTAAGTATCCAGTGGATCCGTGGGCTCCTTCATTGTCATGGCAAAGAATAATTTTGCGCCAAGTTCTGTGAGCCATCTTCCGAAGCATTTGCGGGCTGATACGAGCAAAAGAAAGTCTCACTGCTTCTTTGAGTTCACATGTGGTTTCGTAACGCTGCTGTGCAACAAACTTCTTTATGAAGCCCCGAAGGCTATTATCACATGTCGAGATACCTGGGGTTCGAGGTGGCCATTCAAGTGGAGTAGGCAGCACTGCTGAACCTCGGCCAATCCAACGATTCCGAACGACCTCGGCAAGGTTTTCCCTAGCAGAGATGGTATAACGGGCTGCCGCTCCATCATTCAGAATACCAAGTTCCTATACCGTTGTGACAAAAACCAGGTTCGCAGCATCTCCAGATAAGTTGTCTGGTTCACTGTTCCGACAAAGAAATATGGTCCAAACAAATGTCGATTGTTCATTGCAGCCCATATCATGACATATGGGGGATTATGTTCCAATTCCTCGACATAATGTGGATTTTCCTTGAACCAGAACACAACATTCCGTGATCGACAGCTCCAATAAATGGCACACTCATCACTGAAAATGACCTTTCCACGTTTCGGGATTGTGTCGAAAGTCTGAAGGAACAACGCACATGCATCCCATCTGCGGGCTAAATCATTGTCTGATAACTCCTGAACGAACATGGGGCGATATGCGTGAAGATGCAGGTCGTTCTTCATGTGTTTATGCGGTGTCTAACGTGGTATTCCAAGCTCCGCTGATCGTTTGCGGAGCGACTTCTTTGGAGATTTCATTACTGATTCCTCGACTTCCTGACATTGTTGCACTCTGGTTGAAGGTCTTCCAGTTCGTAGTTTATCTTTGATGTTTCCCGTGTCAAATAGTTTATGTTCCCAACGCAGAAGGATATGTTTTGGTGGTGCCTCTTTGTGGAATTGTTGTTGGAAATCGGCACGCACTTCACGAAGTGTCTTTCCAGTATGAGGACGTTCGTGAACCCAAACACTCACAACAATCCTATGTTCCAGGGTGTATTCGCTGGTATCACACATGGTTCACATTCCTTGTCTGCAACACAACCCAATACATGCCATAAATCCACTGGATACTTAAGGTTATGTTACAACACAAGATACCATAAATCATAATACCATAGCAATATGCATAAACTATATACAGGGGGGTAACAAGTCACTGTGGACACCCTGTACAATAACTAGAACAGAGGGAATAACCAGGAATTTGTTTTAGGTTAACAAACGGTTCTGTTAAATGAGTTTCTGTCAAACATAAAGTCCAGGCTGCATTCTGTAGACAGTTGTTCTAGGTATATTGAGAGTTCATTGATTGCGCTAGTCACACCCCTAATATTATTATGGTAAAGGCACAACTGACTTACCTTTGTTTGTTTTGGTTTATTAATATTTGAACAATTAAAATATATTGTTGGGGTAAGGTGCATTGTGAAACTTCTTTGTTACGTGCATATAATCTTAAGACGCCCGCCTACTGGTCGTGTGTTAGTGTAAGTGAGGCACGGCGCCAAGGGCGATGTTGACCGGCTCATCTGGTGCGGTATCGCCTCTACCGCAAGATACTGCAGTGGTATCGTAGATCACTCGCCTGACTGACACTTTCAGTGGTTACCCCGCCTTTTATTGGTGGAAAGTTTTAAGCTAGGTCCATTGCATGCTCCTAGAGTAGTTTCACACGAATCCCATAAGTAGTTTTTCAGATATAACAGGTTTACAAAGCTGTTTTTAGCAATTTTAAGCAGCTCCGAAGTTATTATTCTAATCCACGTGATGCTTTTAAACGACTCTTCAGCCATCGTTTGGAGTGTGCTGTATTTTCTTTTCATACATAGACACATTGGGAATATGTAGAATAGTTTCTTAAACAAACGTATTTATGAACACATTGCAACACTTTTTAAGCGTGTGGTAGGCGAGGCCTCTAAAGGCATGGATATTTTTAACCTAAAAATATTCTCACGGCATGGCGACCATTTTGTATTGCATGGCGACCATTTTGTCATGTCACATGTCATGACATGTAATATATTATATCATGTGTCATGTCATGCCATGGGTCATAGGTTAAGTTATGTCATATGTTGTCATGTAATGCTATATTTTATGCCATGTGTTATATCATGTCACGCCATACCGTTCATCTTGTCGTGTGGTGTCATCCATCTTGTTTTCATCAGTAATTTGTTGAGTGGAATTTTGTTTCCCTCAGGAGAGAATTTTTTTCCCTCGAAATTTCCCTTAGTCGTCGTCTGCTGGGAGGACATGTTTGTTTACATACGCGGCAGGTAGGCGGCGCTGATGTGGCAATTTATTTACGTCATTAGCTGCTAGGAGGCGCTGCAGTCGGCATCCGCCATGTTTGTTCCTGGATGGGTGCCGCCGTGTTTGTTCCAATGTTTACATCGTTGTATGCTAGAGTGCTCTAGTGTCGCTGTTGCTGTTAAGGGTGAATTCGTGTGTGTTTGTATGGTATAGAATCGCACTTATGATTTTATTTATTAAGTAAATTAAAAAATTTTGTTCGTTGATTGTTGATTTCAGACATGCAACATTTTCGTTAGGCCCTTTCACACAATCAAAATTTGCTTCAATTATCTTTCAAATTTTATAAACTTCAATTTCTTGAATGTCATGTGACTCCATGCTGTCGTCATAACCGTGGCCAACTCTGTCGTTCAATTTATTGAATGGCATGAATTTCGTCAAAGATTTTCGTTTCGAACATGTTTGAAATTTTCTTGAATCGAAATACTGTATTTTAAAATTAAAAAATAGTTTTCCTAAAATTATTAATTAAAATAACACATTTATTGTCTTCTGTGCGCGAAATATACAAATAAAAAATAACTATGAGTATTATTTATTTTAAATAAGATATACAAAAATAAGAAGACATTTTGAACTAATTAAACTAGGAATTTTTGTGTCGTGCAGGGTTAGTAGATAATTATAAAATACTTTTTCATTTTGTGCGTCATTTGTTTATAAATTGTGTGATAACTTTTCAAGTGGTTCACTCAATTTTTGTTGAATCAAATATCTTGAATCGTCGTGCTATTCTATTAATTGAGTTCAAGAAATTGAATTAAATTAATATTTAATCGTGTGAAATGGCCTTTAGCAGACATGTGCCCTAGCCCACTCAGCTACGAGTGCATTTACGACAGGTCAAGTTTAAATAGTGTATGTATAAAAACTAGCATGTACCCGCGGCTTTGCTCGCGTATAATTTGGCCCTGGAAAAGACGCCACATTTGAAACACTTTGGAAGTTGACGTAGTACGCCTCGATTTGGGCATTCAGCCCATACAGTCATACTTACGTTGACGACTTCTTAATTCGGGGCTTCGGCCACTTTATGTTCCTGTAGTACGTCTTGGTTTGGGCCATCGGCCCTCACCGTCGCACTTAAGCCTTCTAAGTCGCGACTTGGGTCCTATTTATGTTCCTGGGAACTGCGGCACCCAGATTGCAGCAACATCTAGTGGAGTTGTCGAGGAATAGATATCGTGAAAATAATCTCCGTGTTCAAATATCTGTGTGTACCAAATTTCATTGTTGCGGGAATATGCATTGTTGAGAGAATTTATAATATTTGTATGTATGTTTTTTTTTTTTTTTCATAAATTTTCCTATATTTAAATAGTTATTCTGCAATTCGGTGTGAAGTCTAATCCAAAAAATCAGTGATCATTATAATCTGTCCAGTCGTCCTTGAGTTTAAAATGGTGTAACTAAACCGACTTTGTTTTATGTATATAATAACGTTTGTAGCAGACAAATACATTCCATTAAATTTTTAGCATACCTATGTTTTATTGACTTTATATATACTAAATTTTAAATAGTATTAGCTATTCCTGCCGTGCGAAACCTCAGGGCAGGCAATTATATAAATTTTATATGACTAAAAAATATCCAATGAAATGCGCACACGAAACCTCACAGCGGGCCATTGAATAGTTATATATGATTAAAAAATCTCCTGCGAAATGCATGCACGAAACCTCAAAGCGGGCAATTGAAACATTAAAACTATAGTAAGATTAGTATAATCGAGTTGTCCGCGCATCAAATTACCGATTGATCAAGAAGAAAAATTGTAGTAAAGTAACCTCTCAAATTTCGTAGGATTGAATTTTGTCCGTTTTGGGTGCACTGGGTGCACCCCCGGAGCAGTCAATTGGAATACGCCATTAGATATCGGACACAACGGTCAACGACGTCTTACTCTCCCCTCCCAGCCCCGCCGTACCACGTGCTGTTCAACACCGCGCGGCTGCTGTCATTGTGTAGATTAAGAAATGCTTAGTTGCATTACATTTTGTTAAATTAGGTCTATATGTACGCTACGTCAGTAGCCGTTTAACATTAAATGGCGCCGACTCAAAAAATAACAGTAATCGTATAAGCCTATTGTTGTACTAATAAATTGATTCTATTTTAAGTTGGCTGGAAATAACATAATTGTTTTTTACTTTTGAGAGCGTTGTCAAAGGTCCAGTGCCAATTAAATGAAAGTGGATATCCCTTGAAAATATCCTCTTTTCAACAAAAAATTATTTTTCCAAATAGGTTTGCAAATAACGGAGTTCTGAGTTAACAAACATTAAAAATACAACCGATTAAAAATCCCAATAGCCGCCGTGGCTTGATACATGATAAAATCCTTTAAATGTCTCGTCACACCCTAGGTAGCCCTTCTGCTGCTTGGTGCTGCAGTTATGTACCAACCATCACTTACCGCCCACCATACAGCTGTGTATTATCATGTACCGCCCGAGGAAGCTGGTCTGGCCAGCGAAACGTAAAAACCACGCGAATAATGTGTCGTTCAGCTGTATTTTGTTTTCTCTTACCTGCAAGTACAACTCTGTAAAGTATTTGTACATTTCTGTCTACGTTTTATTTTATTAGCTTAGTTACCTCAGCAGAGATATTCTAAAGATTATATTCCAAGCCCTCGTATTTTATTACAAGAGCAGCAAAAAATTTCGCCAGGTTCGTGACCGCTGTTAATGTTTACAATGTAATTGTGGTTCCGTCAAGTGCACATGAAATTGTGTATTTTCAACTGCAAGTGTTATTACGAATTTTTGTACTGGAAACTGCTTGTGTAAAGTATGCGTTTTCAAAATGTTTATTAATGGTAATTATGTATTTATTTAAGTCCACAGGTCTGCTAAATATTGTATTTAAATACATACTTTAGTTTACATGTCTTAGCGTGGATTTGTAGTATCTGGAGACACATAGTATTCGACGAATTTTGTCTAATTGCCTATACGTGTAAACAGTAATTTTCATAAGTGCCAGTATAAAAATCTTCCACCAAAAATTAAAAAAAAAAAAAAAAAAAAACACATTTTAAACATTTTTAGACATTTTGTAGTTTTTCCAGCAGTTAGTTGGACTCTCTGAAGCCGCAAATAATGTACCAATATTCATCATATTCTATATTTATTCAGAATCTGCCCTCATTTTTGTCTTTAATATTTCATATTAATTTTTAATTAAAGGGCTTGGTGGAAGCTCAGCAGACACCACAGCAAACGAGACAGCAAATGGGTTTTGTAAGTCGAAGGTACTGCAAATCCACACCAAAACACACAAGTACGTAAAACCTCTTTACGACGACATCTCACTGTTCGCAATAATAGGGGCGATATATAGGGAAGGTCGATATAAAGGGGTTTTAATGAAAAACCCCTATTTTACGACCTAACGTTTTCCAATGAAAGGGTCGTTATAAAGAGGTTGTCGTGTAAAAGGGGCCGTTATAAAGGGGTTTTGCATTCTTATGCAGTACTTGTAACTCACATTTAACACAGAACAACACAATTCACTCACCAGTAATACATCCGTAAAAATTTAAAAAGTAATAGAGACTTCTCTGTTCAAATAGAAATGATAATAAAACCGTTTGCAGGAGCTGGCCATGCTGATGACATTGGCTACCTCTTCTATTATGATGATGTGCAGCTGGAAAAGAACTCCACAGAGTTGTCAGTACTACATCAAATGACTACCATGTGGACCAACTTTGCTAAAACTGGGTAAGTTTACATTGCAATATTTAAAAAAAACTAGTACACTGTAATAGCGTTCAATTTTACATTGTTAGCAATCGTTGCACAAATATAAAGTTGGCGTTAAAACTAATTCTAAAAGATAAAAATAATTTTGTATGTGACTGAGTGTACTTATTTGTTACACTGTTATCAGATAATTTTTGACATGACATGAACTAACTGCCTTTTGCAGCAATAGTGCAGCTACATATCAATATAACATTTGGATAAACAGGTATTAAGCACAACAAACTAGGTAAATATGGAAATTTGTGTATACATAGTTAACAGGTAACATTTTGCACAGGTCCTTTTTTTTTTGTATCTGTACTGAATAATAATTTTTGTTTATATTTTGTTGCTAAAATACAACAGACATAGTTGCTGATACAACCTACGAAACCTACTCTCACAATGTATGTATTAATAATAATGTGAGTCATAACATTTTTGTGTCTGTATTAAAAGGAATTGTAAATAAAGGATAATAAATTCATCTGAACATTAAATTTCATTTGAAAAATGAGCACCAGCAAGTATAGTACAGTATGTTAGTTGAATACTTCATTTAAAAGGTATTCGTCGTGCATTATTTTTTTTGTAATTGACATTTAATTTCTGTAAACATTTCAGGAATCCTAGTGAAGGACTGGGTATACAGTGGGACGCCCTGACATCTTCCAAGCCACTGTACCTGAACATTGACAATGAACTGAGCCTACAGAACTTTGATAAACTACATCCCGAGAGACTAACCATGTGGGATGAAATATATGCAGACATCGATAACTAGATTTTAAAATATATCATTCATGGTTTTTGTCCTTGCTTCTATAAATAAAGAGATGAACCTAATGTGTAAAACATAGCAAAATTGTACTTTTTTTTTTAAACAGGATGTTGTTACCCATTGCAACCTTATTTTTCAGTAATTTATTACTGACAGCAAACGTAACATACCATACCTTTAAGATTCATACATAAACAGTGATACATAATAAATAATCTAGTGAGTAACGTAATAAGACAATCTATCAGAAGAAGTATAAAGATACAGAACAAGATTCACGAAATAATGATTTTTAACTACTCGCAAGTATGAAATAATCATATTATACTGCAATAGCACTAGTGTCTCATAAAATAAACTTATGTGTTATTCATATACAATTTAAATAATGGTTTCGCCTCAAGCATATCGGTAGGACTCAGGTTCAATTCCCGGTCCCATCATCCTAACTTTGGTTTCCCGATGTCAATCCAGGTAAATTCTAGAATAATTCCTATATGGGCCATGGCCGGATCCTTCACAGTTTCCTGTCTGCCTGACTGGTGGATCCATCTCTAACGACCTTGCTGTTTACAAGACGTAAAACCCAACTACCTACCTACCTACCTCAACCTATAACGCATTATTATTCTGGAGCAGATGGAAACATCTTGCTAACAAATGCAGAACCCTGGTTTTACGAGGTCTCATGTAAAATCCATACAACTTGTAAAGTCGGTGTTAGGGCTTCGTGGTGCCAGAGAATGACCTCGTAAAATCGCGGCTCTAATGCAATACAAATTTATAGCTAATGCAATTTTTTTTAAATTAACACCTGCACTGAAACATGCAATGGTTATAAGGTACGAATATATGAATCACCTGCAAGTGCCAAGGTTCATACACCACAACCCTGACTGGGCCAGTAGCGATCGTTCACCAACACACCCATACAGCATATACAGGATGTAAATGAAAGTATGTTACAAACTTCGTGTGGTGATTCCTTGTCGAAAATGAAGTACAGTTACTTAAGACGACTTTTCGCTTAGCACACTTCGTAAGGGAGCAATACGCCCTCCTCGCTCCCCTGATCTATGACCCCTGGATTTCTACCTGTGGGGACACATGAAGAGCTTGTCTACCAGACGCCAGTGGACACGGCCGAGGAGCTCGTCACACGCATCGTTGCAGCAGGCGAAGTGATACGGACGAATGCCAACCTGTTCCAGTGTGTGCGACTGGTCCTTGTTGCATCGTTGCAATGCATGTATTACTGAAGGTGGCCGAACATTCGAGCGTTTGTTGTGATATTCATGTAAACATGTATCGATTATGCGGCTGTGAACGTTTTAATTACAGTAAAGTATTTGCTACACTTGTTTTCAGTACCGTATCATTCGGTGTATTGCGTGTTGCCTAAGTGTCAGCCCACTAAATCTACGTACTGTATTTTGGACATTTTCTCGGACATGCTTCACTTTACAGTGTAACAACATGACGACCTTTTTTGTTCATCGGGGTCTCTTGATACAAATTATAGCATTACATGTCCATAAAATCTGATGGCACCAACGTCTAAGCCGGAAAGGGGGTGACCACCCCCATTATTTTGATGACGGTATAAGTTATTCGAAACACATTTTTCACGGACTGTCGATAAGTGTTTGCAGAGCACAGTATCCGGCGAATTATGATTTAATGTTACGTTGTTTACGATTTTGTAGTCTACCAATAAACTAGTTTGGAATTCATTTTTCGAGGGCGTATTGCTCCCTTACGAAGTGTGCTAAGCGAATAGTCGTCTGAAGTAACAGTACTTCATTTTCGACAAGGAATCACCACACGAAGTTTGTAACATACTTTCATTTACATCCTGTATAGTTTAGAATAATGTGGGAAACGCACATGAAGCATGCTGGTACACACACATCTGAAATATAAATCAAGACAGACTACGTGTGCGGCCTTCCCAAGATAGATATACGTATATTTAAATTATGTTATATATACTTTGCTCCATTCATGGAGAAGTGAATATCTTGTCAATGCGGAACTAGGGCACAAGAAAGGTAAGTATTTGGTGTTCTTAACTTATGGGTTGGATTTAAAGGTTCATTATGTACGCTTGTGAATTATAACAGGCTATACAATCCGTTCTTGCCAGTGGTACATATTTATAGTGCGCAAAGGCAGGTAGGAGTTCATAGATGGCTAAATCGAACACAGCCTAAGTGATGTTATTTTTCAAAACATACGGACCCAAGTTTTTATATTTGAAAGAACTGTGCAATGGGATTGCATGACTGGATTTTGTTGCTTGGACATACTCCATTGCGAAATAATTAACTGTCAAAATAAAACTAAAAAATAAGACAGAAAAACATAAATAAGCCGAGTATACTTCAGTCAACATTATACATACACAACATAACATTCCAAAAACGGAATCGGGTCAAATAAAACAAGGAGTAAACAGAAATAAATGAAAAAAACAAAGAGCAAACAAAGAAAATCTAAGTAAACATCGACATAACGATGGGACGAAACAAGACACAAAGATGTCAGGCACAAACAGAAAAAATTACAAACGACACAAACAATGAGACGGAACAAAACTCAATAGTTCGAGACACTGTAAAATCGCGAAATTGTTTAAAACAGTCTCCAATAAACTGTATTATATTAACCATGTCCATGACACTTGTGAACAGTTTTGGGACAAATCACACACGCTGTGTGTCTAAGCTGTGCAGTTCTAACTGGGCCTGTTGTAGAGAGAGAAAAAATGCTACAAACAAACGATAGCCAATGTTGATACGAAACATTCAGTGTTATATACGTTACGTTGGAGCCTAGCAAACAGTCAACTATTCCCGCGATTTTCCAGTGTCTCTGACAATAGTTTTCCAGACAGTCAGTACAACGACGTTTCGGGAACTGGAATCTGTTCCCGTCGTCAGGTAGACACACAGGGTTCAGGAACGCGAGTGCGACTGATGAGGAGACTTTTTTTCCTAATCTACCCTAATCTACTGTGTTATGTTGGTGGCTCGGGGAAGGAGCGGGACTATGCGTCTCAGGACTGAGTCCCATACGCCTACTAGGGGGAAGTTTCATGCAGAGTAAACATGCATCGCGGCAGAGAGAGATTGGGCAGACATGGCCGCAATTGGGGCCATGGCTTCCTCCTGCAGTGTACATTCAGCTAAGCTATAATCTAAGAAGAGAGAGGGAAAAACCGGCATAGTACCGTAAAAACCCTCACGACAGAATAGGAGTGTAACCACTCAGCAGTTACATGCATTAAAAATAAAAATGGCACTGTAATAGAAGGAAGGTCCAGGTTATTAGTAGAGTTGTGAAGTAAGAGTGGGGCAGGAGGCGGGCGGGAACTGTATTTAATTAATTTATTTATTTTTCTTTTCTTTCATTTAGGGAGGGCGCTGGTATTAACCAGGGCACGGTGTGTTGGCATAATGCCCTGGTGGAGGGCGAGGTTATAAATGTGCCTCACCCTCCCGTATCCTCAGTAGATACCTGAAACATACTTAAATATACATATATTAGTACACTTAACTAGCTCACAGACGAGCCTGATGAGCTAGCATATAATTAAAATAAATACGTGGCTAAATTGACATGTTTTCGGGACTCGTGCTGAGCACAGAAAGATCTGTGCCAGCAGCTGCCCTCTGATTGGCTGTTAGTGGTCCTGCCAGTCAATCACAGCTTCGGCCAATCACAGGCCTTGGCCGTTCCGGTCCTACAGAAAACACCACAGCTAACTTACAGCTTGCATATACTATTACTAAGAGTGTAAAATTGTTGTGTATATGTTGGCTAAGTTAATAATTGCCATGCGTTTACATAGGGTACAGCCCCTTATCCTGCTCAGCCAATGGGAGACGAGCTGTCTCCTGTGCTGCTTCCTATTCAAACTGAAGAGGTTGTAAAGATTCATCACCTAAACAATTATATCTATGCCTTGCTGTGATTGGCTCGTTAAACGTCAACAAGCATTGCGCACAAGATGGCTGACAACCCCGCGTTATATTGCAGCAGCGGAAATTAAGTTATTAAAATGTTTTGTTGGCTACGTATAAGTAAAAATAGTTTCATATTAAAATATGAGCTCTTCAATATATTTGCAACGAAAAAAAAAACGCATGCAATTTCCAGTACTCTTGTATGCATGGAGCAGGCACGTGGACGTTCGCGGTAAAAGTAAATTTTCGAAAATCCTTGGCACGTTCCATAAAGAGTGATATTGGTTTAAATTTTTTGTGTCACGAAGAATTTTTGTCACCACATAATATATTTCACCAACATAAGAGTGGTATACAAGCTTTGGGACGGGGTAAGTAGAGCTATCAAAATGTAAACTTTATCGCGACCGACGCAACTTTTAATATGTAAACAAGTGAGTTCAAAAAATATAACGTAAATTTGACGTGTCTCCAGCTACTTTCCTCTGTTTACCTTTTGTACATAGGTTAAACGGTTAAACCAAACATAACCTCAAAACAAATATACTGTCGTAACAAAACACAATCGATTTTGACTGCGACAATAGAGTACCGTGTAACCACGAGAACGTGTTCACTTCGGCAGCAATGCACTGAACGTGTTTTAAAATGGCTGACTAAACCTCTTTCGGTTATCTACTTCAAGCCGCCCCGTGTAACAGCGGTCTTAAGGTCGGTTTACGATGCAAACATGTACGTAGCAAACGTAAGCGTAAGGAAATGAAAGTTAGGTTTGCACTGAACTAAGCGCAATAGTTATAAACAAAACTGGAGTTGAGACTAAAACTGCAGGATTGTAGTACTTCCATTCAATTAACAATTCAGTAAGCATAAACCAATAGCAGAGTAGAATCACAAGGTAGCTTGTCCTAAATGTCCCGTAGCATACTTAAAATGAAACGATTGATTAGGTGTGTGTAGATCCAGAAG
>PNEQ01090602.1:0-21067 GCA_003012365.1 Medauroidea extradentata
AACTCAGGGGGGAATGCTAAAAAACTTTTGTGAGTTGTGCGTGCGTCCGCAAAGTTTTCAGCAGAAAAAAAATTACTATTTTTTTTTAGGGAGGGGGTCAACATGGGGTATAGGTGTAGAATGGGAGTATCCCAAAAATTCAATAAATATATAAATAATATGTTGGTAAGGTGTGTGCGCCCACAAAGGTTTCTACCAAAACAAATTATACTTAGGTGGAGGTGGGATGGAAAACGGGGTAGGGCCTACATAGGTAGAACGAGGGACCTAAAAATAATGGGACGAATTTCCATTTTCAAAATATTTCTAAAACCCACATTAATTACCAATAACAGAATTGTACCCCAGTTAACACTTTTGAAATATTTTACATTTTTTCAGAAATAGTATCACATTGAATTGAAAACCCCGCAAACGAAGTTGCGGGAACGAGCCAGTAATCGATAAAACTAAATAAGTTCGGATGTATTTGAACAAATTATTTTACTATCATACATATTACACGCTACCTATTTCATTGTAGAGTTTTCGGCAGAAGTATAAATCGGACCACAATACAATGATTCAGTGACAAAACCATACGCTACAAACTGAAGATTATTAAAATGGCGTTACTATTCAAACGTTTGTCAAACTTTTTATAACAGCTTTGTTTACAAGGTGAGCAGAAAGTTCTGCGCGTATTTCATGTAAGAGAAATACATTTTCCGTACAAGTCACGTAATATTACCTTACAAACAGTAAATTTTTGTATTCTTTTAACTATGTGGTCACATAGAATACATTCTGACCCTCCTTGTTCAAGTCGCAACGTTTGTTTGTCGGAAAGTTATGGGAAGAAATTTAGTATTCCATGTCGCATGAGAGCTGGAGATTAGTTTCTGCACTTTGATGCCCAAATTAACAGTCATTAAATGATAAAACATAGATAGTTTCTTGCAGAAACTGATATTATTTTCAAATTATATTAATTCAATAACTGAACATGACACACTGTCATTAAATGATAAAACATAGAAACTGATATTTTTTTTTCAAATTATATTAATTCAATAGCTGAACATGACACATTGCACTACTAATTCGTCCGTCTATTCGTGTAAATCATGGTCGACGGGTATACTGATAATCCTCTGGGAAAAGTCTGTTAATGTGAATAACTTGTTATAGTTTGTAAATGAACCACATTCAAATCAATAAAAAAATTAAATGATAAATAAAATCATGAAATGCCGTTTTCCAGCGACTGAATGGATCTTCACTCAATATGGTCATTCGGAGCGAGTGTTAATTGCCCTCAACTAACTTGTTGCTATCACAGCAAACTTACTGAAATACATCCTGCACTATATCCTCGTGCAAACGCATGAAAACTGAATTTCTCCGGTGTCTTCTGATATCGCACTTAATTATATCAAACGGTAAAATGCCCTGATTTTTTAATTTGTAAATTAATGGAGGACAGTATTAAATAACTAATAAACAAACTGATAGAGAAATGATAAAAGGACACTGCTTCATTACAAGCATAATTTTAAAAATGCCAGCAGTTTTGTCGCTAGTAAAAGGGCAGAAATTGCGCTTCCATATGCAAGACATTATTTAGAACGTTTTGAGGTATACGAAAACTGACGTGAGGATGAAGAAACCAACAATTACACTAGAGAATGCTTATTTTAGAACATCTTAGGACAACTTTGATATTTAACATCGCATAATTACAACAGCAGAAAAAGTAATCAGATAATGTAGAAGCACGTAAAAATACTTTCTCAACAAACCCTGTAACATAACCTTGCTCTCTCCACTTTTACTCTCTGTAATATCTCCAAGTAAAAGCTTTAACTTGGGCAGATGTAGCTTACCAATTATTTTACTAGTGTACGAGTCCTGGGTTGTACGACTTGGTAAAATAAAATTAATTGAAACAATTATGATAAACTGAGAGAAAACAAGTGGTGTGAAAAGAACCAAATTTATTACATATAACCTTAAAATAATATTAGTAGGGCTCATAAAGAAACATGAATTGGATCATCAATAAGATTCCGTAACGCATTATTAAAAAAAAAAAAAAAAAAATCTGTGACTTTGCATGTATGAGAGACTATAACTTAAGATATGGAAACAAATTTTAGTACTAATTAAATATTTACTTTCCTAGACTCTTACTAGATTGTGAATTTGTATTAGAATAAAATTTAAAATTAAATGTTGGATGTTAGTTCAGTGTGATGAGTCAAAGAAAAATATAAACTTATTATTTCCTCCACAATATTAGCTAAAATGAGAGGGTAACGTTTCTTTCAAACTTCTTTGCTTTGTGGCAATACAATTTAGAGTAATTCTTCTGTTCGTTTTTAAGAAATACTGCAAAAATTGTGAGGATTTCAGCTTGAGACCTCTTATCCAGAGTATTCGTGGGGTTAAAATTTTGCACTACTTTAAAAAAATTTATATCCTCAAAATTTAAATTTAAGCAGAGTTGTCCACATTTTCTGAAACTATTTCATGGTTTGGAATTTTTTTCTTGTCGTTACGGGAGGGCTGGGACTGCTTACCGTTGAAGTCTCCACCGTGAAAAAATAAATTTCGAAAACTCTCCTGAGTTTCGAAATTATAAAAGGATATTGGTATCAAGGGAAACGTGATACTCCACGTCGTACAATTCTTCTCCCAGTTGGCCAGTAAGAGGTAATGCCAGGCTAGGACTCCCCCAACATATTTCCTGGAAGACGGAAACGAGAAGGCCTGGATGTATTCTACTCTTCATTCGTAGAGAAAATTCCCCCGCTTCTTTCCAACAGGAACAAATGCAGCGCCAGGTCTCGTAGATTCTCTTCAAAAGGAATTACAAGGCAAAAAAAGTCGTCTCGAGGCATAATCTTACTCGAGAAAGTCTTCGTAGCCGGACCTATGCGTAGATATTTCTTTCATTTTTTTCCCTTCGACGTTCTATATTAAAAAAATTTTCTTTCTTGTTGATTCCAAAGTGAAGGCAAAATTCTGCTTCAAAAAACGCAGTGAACATGCGGAAGTTATTCTTTCTACTAGCAAAAATCGATTAATGTGTGGTCTGAAAATGATCTGATTTTTAAATTAAATTACGTTTTTTTCCTAGTAAGAGCCGTTACAAAATTGTATGAATATTAAAACATTTCCTGAAAATATACCATACATTTAACAAACATAAAAATTTCAATTAACACTAGTCACAGATAAATATTACTACCATAGCACAATTACTTATTTAAATATTTACATTACCTGAATGTCAAAGACATAATAAAATTCTAAGCAATATCTGTGCATAGACATTATGTGTATGTTACAACCCTACCCCCCCCCCCAAAAAAAATTAAAAAATACATTAAATACTTATTTAATTGTTTCATAATGTTGTAGTACGTTTAATATGTTAAACTTTGACCTTAAAGAAAAGCGTACGTACCCGTTGGAATTAAATGACGTACACTAAAATAGGATACAAATTATCAAAGCTACTCGACCATTTAAAGAACTACGTTAAAATACAGAAGATTACCATATAAACTAGAGCAAAAAAAAATTAATGTTTGAAATGAAAGTAATCTGTATAAAATGTCTCGAAGTTACAGTTGTGAGAATACTTGGTCTTAGCAATGTATAATATGCTGCCAAACAAAATAGCTCTAGAAACAAATGTAGAAAAGTTTAACAAAGTAATTCATAAAAAAATTGGGTAATACATGTTTTTACATCATACAAGAAATTGAGGATTTCATTTTGAACTTAAATAAGGTAGAATAGCTGAACACTTAATTTACCAATAACTTGATACACAATATACCCAGATGTCTATCCTGACTGTCCAGTTGGCTACCTAGAGCATGTGGATTATAACTTATAATGAACGGAAGCTATCATGTATTGTACAGCCTACTATTCAAATGTATGAACTATGAAAGTGTAACCTTAGAATTATTATGAATCTTTCTCCTTATGAAGTATGCATTTAACCACCATTTGAGGGTCTAGAAGAAAAACTACCCAAGTCTATTTTCAGTAAGGTTCGGAAAACATTAGCCAAAATTAACCAAACCAATCTACAAAGCTGAAAATAAGAGTACTTCTATGAGAGAAAAGGTGTCAAGACCTGGGTATTATTATCACACATAGAGAGTGATATTCGCAATACTTGGCTGCAATATCTCAATTTCGGAGAAAAGAGACTTGGGTAGTTTTACTTCTAAACCCACGCATTGTAGTGTATTGTGTTTATATTCTATATAGAAGACTAGCAGTACGCCCGCGGCCGCGGCTTTGCTCGCGTGTGTTACTAACATCCACGGTCGTAGAAGAACAGGTCTGGACACTCGCCTATCTACCAATGTATTTTGCTTGACTCCCTTGTTGTGTGGCTGTAGTTCGCCAAGTTACCGAGAATGTTGTGTGTGTTTGGCGCTACTCAGGGCGGTCGAGCTCAAAACTCCGCCCACTTTTTTTCTAGTGTTTACATTATAAAGTAAATAAAGATTGCTGAAGCCATAATTTAGGATTGTGAGCGAAGGGAGTATTTCATAAATTTATAAAAAATACGTTTTGATAAAAAGTGAGAGCGAAGTGAGCGGAGTTTAAGACCGACCGCCCTTCTTGTAGCGCCAAACACGCACACATTCTCGGTAACTTGGTGAACTACAGTCAAACAACAAGGGGGTCAAGTTTCGTGGCGACTGTCCAGACGTGTTCTCCTACGGCCGTGCTCACAGCAGATACCTCTTTGTACACCAGATAGGTAGTTCAGTCGTCAAGCGTTAGAATGACAAATCCGCTAATTGAATTAACTCTGAAGAAGGATAAGTAACTATAGATGTTCACGCAAAAAACAGGCTTAAGTTTGCCCCTACCACTAACATTGGCACAAGTAACGTAGTAGGTATAAAATGTGATTCAAGGGTTTTTCGAATTTCAGTCTTCTAGGAGGTGAAATGACCTGGTATGTGTTTCAATTAAATCTTATATGTATCGAACTCATGGAAATATTCGGATTATTTTTGCTTCAGGATGATGATGAGATAAATAGCCGTAAAGAGGGTTTTAAGAATTTCAAAATTCGAACTCTCAGTACTATACAGGGGTGATATGTGATTTTTAATGAATGATCGATTTTGCTTCGACTGAATTGACTATCGTCATGAATTTCACTTCACTTGGATACTTGAACAAATATTTAAGGTGTGACATTTTGGTTTTTCGAAATTCGTTGTCTAAAGGGGTGAAAAGTCATAAAATTTGTTTTCAATCAGCCGATGATGCTTATCTAACAAGTAGAGCTACTGAGGTGGTGTTCGCGTCAGAATGATGCTTACGTAAGTACCTAAAAAAAGTAAAGCAATTTTTTATTTTATAGGATAACTTAATTATTAAGAAGAACATTTAGTTTGTAATCTTTCGAGGCAGACAATTCGAAAAGCAAGTACGACCAGTGAGAAATAAATTATACAGGAGTTTCATTCTGCAGTTCTATCGAGACGCGATGTTGTGCAACCTCTATGAGCCCAGAAAATTAATATTTTATTTTTAAAAGTAGTTTTCATGAATAATTCCGATGTTGCGTGGCGCAGTTGTTTGCAGATGCGATCTATTTTTTGGGAGGCTCTGGGGTCAATTTACTTCAAAGTTGTGCAAATGTGAAAGTCTGATACACAAAATTGCAAGGAATATGAAATGTTCAATATGGATGAAGTTCAAAAGTGGTGAAAATTGATTATGCAGTCCATTATCTGCTGAAGTTCCTCAACAGTATCAGCCCACATATGTATCTCACTAACCTCAAGGTTGGGGCACCAAATACGTTTATGTTTCTGTGGAACATTATCCTGCCAAAACTTCTTAATGTCACTTAACTTTAAGTGAAGGTTGTGAAAAACAAATATGTTATTGAGGGCAACATCACCAATGGTTGTGCTCGAGGGAAATTAGTCTTAATACCACGTAAACTACGTATTTCATTCGATTACCCTCTTACAATTAACAGTCTGTAATTACCACACAACGTTAACTTTGCTGTGACTATAAGGCCCAAGCGTAGTCGCTGTTAGTGGCAGGGACAAACTTAAGACTGCTTTTCACGTGGACAGCTATAGCTACTTATTCTGCTGCATAGTTACCTAAACTAACATATTTGTCATCATAGCCCAGGACCCATACTATACCCCCGTAAATATTTTAGGTCCAGAGAATTCGACTATTGATTTGTATTTGTGAACCATTAGAGAAGTAATTTAGCTTGGGTAGATATTTCTGATCCGGGCCATTTTTGGAGGCCATTTTTAATTATATCGGTTATGTAGCTGTTAAAAGGTATCGTCCATAAACCAAGAGACGTATTTATTTAATTGTGATGTTAAAACAAATATATTTTGAGATCAACAAGATTAATAATAAGAATAATAAGCACCTCATAGCAACAATTACCATATTTTCCAAAACGGCTTCTCTATATTTCGTGTTTTAGCCATTACATTGGTAATTAATGTTAACATTTTTGTTTCAGGTCACTCACTGATTCAGTTACATAAACATGAGTGAAGGAGTTAGTTTCAGATAAGATCTACTCCATGGCAGTGTTTTGCTAATTACGAAACCTGAGGCTTCTTAAAACAAACAAAAAATGTATCATATGTCAAACTGACACGTAAGAAATGTTAACACCGGCTGCTTCTGGACAGAAGAGAGTCCGACACGCTGCGAAATACGGCAAAACGAAGTTCACAAGCGACAAAAATTTTGAGAAAAACAAGAAGAAATACTTTATTACTCTAACAACTGCTACAAATCATAGCCTACACAATGAAGGAAAAAAAAACTGGAAAAAATTTGCCAGAAAATGTACGAAACCAATGTTTCACAACAAATATCCGAATCTTCCGAGAACGTGACAACATCAGAACAAAACTCTCATCCCCTTAGAATATCTATGTCTGTCCCTCGGCCACCTCCTACTACTGATCAGAGAGCTGAGGATCTCCAATGTATTATTTGTGGTTTAGCTAGAACGAGGATGAAAGGAACTGACGAAAGAACAAAGTATAGAGTATGCGAATCTCAACGGGCCAATACGTTTCTATCTGCAGCTAATTTCTTCCAAGACGAAGTTTTCAACCGAGTTGCTGATTTAAACAGTGAGGTGAATGTATTTGCAGCGGATCTGTATGCCCACCCCATCTGCGATTGTGCATACATTTGAAAATATGAACGTGTTTAGAACTCCCAGGAACAAAGTAACGACCAGTCTTCCATCAAGTTTGCACAGTTAAAAAAAGCAAATAATATTTTAGAACCACTGTTAAGTGAGTGCTGGCTATGGGTTCACTCTAACTGACATACGAGAATTAATGCTCAATGTTGATAACACACTACTGGTCCATAATAATGAAATAAAAATTTTTTCTAGTGAGTGTGTACAGTAACAGAATTCAGTTTCGTCATCCTGACAAAAATAATCAACCACTTACGGTATTATCAGCTGAATTGACTCCTGAAGTTCTTGCTGCCAAAATAAGAGCACATGATGCAGTGAAATCAGCTGGAATAATTTTAAGAAAGGTATTGAATGATGTAGATTTTGGACTGAACGACAATGTATATGATGTACCAGAGCTCCGCAAATCATGGGAGTCGACAAGAATGCCGGATGATGTCTCAACATCGTTTTTCAATGTCAGTAAAGGAAAACTGCTATAAACTAAACTTAGCCTATTGAGTTCGGAACAGAAGCCGACAACATCGATTACGAATTTGAAGACACTAGTGTTGGTGAAGAAGACAACTCCACTTACGAACTAGATGTGAAAATGTTCTGTCTTTTCCAAATAATGTATTATGCATTACGTCATGACAAGAAGAAAACTCCACTACACATAATGTCTGCTCACACAATATATGACAAATGTTAAAGTAAAGAGCTCATCACTTCAATGAATATGGTCGGTGTATTAACAAGTTATAATGATGTAGCACGCAGTAGGAATCTGTTGGCAACTCATGCTATAAAATCTTGTAAATCCAACAACACACTACTTTCAAGTCAATTCACCGAAAAAGGATTTGCTATCGCTGCTCTTGATAATTTTGATTTTGAAGACAAATCTTCTTTGTCTGGAAAATGTGGTACATATGATACAGCCATGATACTCTTCCAACAAATGAATTATTTAATGCAGATGCTGCAACTAAACCAGTAAACCACAAACTCAAACAAGAGCTAGAAAAAAATTTTACCAGAAGAATTTCAGTTCAATTAAGTTTATTCTCTGAAAACTGCTGTTGTTGTGGACTATAAGTCGCACTATATGTCGCACCATATGTTGCACTATATGTTGCACTACAGGCAACGAAGTAGTTGAAAAGGACCTTTCAGAACCAGAAACTGACGTGTCAGATGTGTCTTCAGAGATGATTCCTACCAACCATAGTCCACAAAGTCAAATATCCTCAGAATCACCATTACCACAAGCACGGGGACAGAAGCGCAAAATTGTGTCCAGTGTTTCACCTGTATCAACGGCCCTGAACAGTTTACAGAAATAATTTGACAGCCTTAACCAAGAAGAGAGTGAGTTTGATGTGTTCGGAAAACTTGTTGGCACCCAACTTAAAAGCATGTCCCCAAGTACAGCGTTGAATTGCCAAATAGAGTTACAGAACATTTTGATAAAAATTCGTCTGCATTCTGCAACAGAAAACCAGCGAACTGCATGTTGTACGTCGCACCATCACTCCTCGTCACATTCTCAACCCCCATCACTTTCTTAAACGCCATCACATTCTCAACCCCCATTACATTCTCAACCTCCATTACAGTCTCAACTCCCATCCCATGCTCAACTCCCATCACATTCTCAACTCCCATAACATTCTCAACTCCCATAACATTCTCAACCCTTATCACATTCTCAACCCTTATCACATTCTCAACCATCGTCACAACACTCGAATTCAAACAGTGAATTTCATGACATTCTAGCAGAAGCTGTGGACAGTATTTCAGATGTATCAGAACATTCTGAAGGTAATTTTAATACATATACCGACCTTCCTTGAGGAATACGTTTACATGTTGTAAATCACTCTGATGATTCATTCTCTAGGTTATAATTATGCATCAGATGAGTGTATTTTTTTATTGTAAGTATCCACAACTAATGTCAAAGTGTAAACCGTGCTATGGTCTTAGTGTGATAAATAAATGTATGTACCCTCTTACCTTGATGAAATCTTGTAATGCTAAATAAATAGGATCCAGCACTTCCGGAAGAAACAGTGATATAGTACACTTTGGCACTCTGTACAAACACTGTAGCGATGACAAACTGTCTCCTGTCGCTAAATAACGTAAGGTAATTTGTAATCTCAGTCTGGCTGGTAGAGCTAGTCTCATCACTGTATCTGCTTTCTGAATTTTACCTTCAACTTCATGTAAAAGCCACTCAAAGTTATTTTCGGTCATCCTCAAATGGTTGATATACATGTCAGGATCTTCGGCCGCAAGTTCACGCAATAATGTTTCAGATGCACCAAAAGTGTTTCTTCTTAAAATCCATTCTTTCACCCATATTCTGCATCTCTTCATCTTCTGGTTCTGTAATATTGTTTCCAATTCCGATGTAAGTAACTGTGCAACACAACGTATGCCGCAGCGAAGTACATGCTTCGTTCGAAATGGCGCCATTTTGTTTCACTACATCAACTGGAAATGTGTAAACACACACTGGACACAGTAGCTGGAACCACTCATTAGCTTCTCTACTGGATCCAGCTACTGGCTCCAGCTACTGGCCTCGTGTAAATGCCCCTTAAGGGAGGTTCACTTGTGCTTGCGCAAGTATAGGGCGTCCCCCTGCCGAAGTAGTGCCTTACTCTAGTATCCGAAGGGGGTAATCCCTAACCTACCCAGCAGGGGAGTGATGTTGCTCCGGGACTCGTGAGTATTAGTGGGTGCTATACTGAGATGGGGATCGTCAGTCCCTGGTACTAGCTTTACGGTTCCGCGATCCCTCAGCACTAAAACTTCTCTCTCCCAAGTCGACCTGCAGTCTTTTCGTGGCGCCACCGGATCTTAGAACCGATGCAGGCTCTGGCGTGCGGGCCACATGCATCCCGGTCCCTCAGGACTAGGAAAGCAGTATCTGTCTTGATGGCATCGCCGTTAGAAGGCAACTAGGGGAAGCCACTAGGTGATGCGTTAGACTACCTAGCGCTCATGCTGTTGGGGCCCAAAAGCCTGCTTCTCGAAGTGCGAGTAGCAGGTAATAGTAATGGACGAACCTGATGTCTGACTGCGTGCAGAGGGTATGCACCCGGGCCAAATGGCTGTAAGGGTATATTCCCCGGTAGGTGCACTGATGCAGGTGTATTTCGTGTGCTTTCTAGTGCGCAGACGATCAAGCTGGAAAACCCAAAAATGCGATGGAAATTAGGTAGTACTACGGGCGACCAGGTAGCCCCACGGTGAGGTTTTCTTTCGTGACAGGTCTGGGTTGGTCTCGTAGTGGTGGTGGTAGCCTACATGCTGGGCATGCCTGGAGAGGACCCCTCCTCTACGAAGGGCCGACGAGTTGGCTGCGAAAGTGCCCGGGAGCAGGCCCGGATAGTCTGTTAGGGAGAAGGTAGCTCTCGACTCAAATCAAGAGGAGGCTGAGCTCAGGTTCTCAGTCGGTGAACAGTAATTTGGGTGCGATCCTGGAATGGGTGGCCTTAGGCTCTCGCACTAGAATCTGTTCACCTTTGGTAGACTGCTGGTGGCGAAGAGCAGTGTTCTGCTAGGGGGAATAGCAGTCCAAACAGCCAGTTAGCCTATAAGGCAGTTGCGATGGCAGAGCGTGAGCTCTGCTCCTCGCCCATGGGGGCTGGGGTGAAACGAATGGCCTTGCGGTTGGTGTCCCCCTGTTAACAAGTATTTGATTTGTCTGTTTGGTGTACACGTGAGCCAGGCTTAAGATGCTATGTTGGCTTTTGATTGTTCGCTGCTCGTAGTTCTGCATACTGTTACGATTACCAAGAGCCTCGCCTGGAGGATGGGCTAGCGACGGCGGCAGTGCAATCAGGTCAGTGGTTGCACAAGACAAGTGCCTCAGCGGTTCTCCCCACCTGTACTGAAGTGTGACAATATAATGCAGTGTATTGGGGGAATCTGAGTCTATCTCCCTCAAGCCTTCCAGCCGTCACCACCTCGCCAGGATGGTCCTGTGTCGAGACCCACGACTTGCCGTCGTCCGTCGATAGCCGAACACATCACCCTCGGCATCATGCTAACAGTGAGGTCTAAGGTGTCCGAACGGTCACCCATTATAGAGTGTAAACACAACTTACTAAATATACAGCCGCTCCCCTCCTGTCTAAATTATGTAGTACAGCCTTTTAGTATTCTGTAATCTAAACTTGTAAAGTAAAGCCAACGTAATTAGATTAACATATGTCATTTAACAGCAACCCTCACCCTTAACTCAACCACTTAAATAGTTTCAGTTTAAATTGCCTACCTCTGACTACAGCCACCCAACCACTTCCAACAACATGACTGAAACATATTAGTAAAATTACAGTTTCACAACAATACGTCAGTCGGAGTTTACATTGTGCAATTCATTTACTTCAACTCGTCGTTTGTGTTAATTCCGAGTCCTCCATCCATCGCGCCACAGGTCTCACTCGCGAACTCTTGCAACACACAGTAAAACTTATTGAATAGATGCGCTATTTTTTTTTTTCATAGTTTCAGTTAGGTAATATCGTTCACTGTGAGTAGTAAATTGTGTGATGTTATGAAAACGAACTTGGGCTTATAATTGAAGAGTTGAAATTCAAAAGCCGAATCCATATTTTCACGATTATTCTATCAAACTGTTCTGTGTACCATACCCTACGATCTTCAAAAGAGAGGTAAGACAATACTATTATTGTTATAGCATTTCCATCAAAATGTAATAAGTGTCATGTCTAGTGATATTCAAGAGGGAATAAGTGCCATGGATAATGATATTCAAGAGGGAATAAGTGCCATGGATAATGATATTCAAGAGGGAACAAGTGTCATGGATAATGATATTCAAGAGTGCCATGGTTAGTGATATTCAAGAGGATATAGGTGTCGTGATTAATGATATTCAAAATTATATTCAAAAAGAAATGTGACACTGCCTTTGTCACGGTCGTAGAAGGACAGGTCTGGACACTCGCCTATATAACAATGTATTTTGCTTGACCCCCTTGTTGTTTGGCTGTAGTTCATCATGTTACCGAGAATGTCGTACCTTTTTGGCGCCGTTTTCCGGGCGGTCGGACTCAAACTTCGTCCACTTTTTTTTCCATTGTTAAATTTATAAAGCAAATAAAGATTGCTGGAGCCTTTTCTTAAATTTGTGAGCGAAGAAAGTATTTCATAAATTGATAAAAAAATCGTTTTGATAAATTATTTATCTTAGCGGAAAGGAAGTGGGCGGAGTTTGGTCCGACCGCCCTAACATCAGCGCCAATAAAACACAATATTCTCGGTAACTTAGTGAACAAGGGGGTCAAATATCCAGGCGAGTGTCCAGACCTGTTCTTCTACAGCCGTGGCTTGTGTACATTGGATTCCGATGTTGTTCTGTTTAATTTGCATGTGGCGCGGCTGCGTTATTTGTGTTGAAGGTCTCATGCATCTATATTAAACTATATGTTATTCCGAGTAAATACTATAGTAGGCAGTTAAGTTGGCCTCTGAGATCCCTAGTGCTGTTATCAGGACGGGAGGGCGAAGAGAAACTGACTTTCTACTGTCCGGGGCCACCTGCCAGGTTGATACTAGCAGGGCGGAAAACATTCGGCGCGTTCCGTCATACATTACTTAAGTGTAACATTTTGTAAGTTACAGCAGCTGTACTCGGGAATTGAATACGTATATACCTTTCAGGAAATGCGGAAACTATTATAAGCTTCCGTCTGTAAAATTACGCAAGGTTTCGAAAAAAAAAAAAAAAAACAATTCAAACAACCAAAATTAATGGAATGTTGTTTTAAGGCAAACCTGAAAACAAAATATTCTTATCCTACTACAGAATAGTAGTCAGATAATATAAATCAGACTAATTGACAAGATCACTTCGCCTACAGTATCTGCATCGACATACACCACTAAGATATTTTTAATCCTACATCAAAGGGCACTGTAAAAATATGTACAATGTGTGTGTTCGTAATAATACTTGGCTATGGAAAAAGACTGCGGCACGCAATGCCACATAAAAATCACAAGTAAAAATAAATTAAAAACAAGTTTTAAAAAAATGTAATTAAAAAAGTAGTTTTACTGGTATATTCTAGGTTCAGCAGAATAACCCCTCTCTTGGGAATTCTTCCGTACGTAGATAGAGAAGTCTAAAATAAAATATATTTTCAAAATATATACATATACATACATCCATACACACATAACTATAGCGCCTCAAGCTTTTATATATATATGTATATATATATATATATATATATATATATATACATTGAAATATATTTATTTATGGCCCTAGAACTTAGCTATCTACGTATAACGTATGCATATATTATAACTAGCTGGCCGGCTGCGGCTTTGCCCGCGTGAAATTATGTTATGTAAACAGTAACTCTGGATAAAATATATGATGAAGGCATTTAACAGCTAGCGTAGGCTACTCAATAACAGTGAACTATAAATTGTCTCATCTCAGTGTAAAGAGCGCGCGCAATATGCTCGTATGAGGTCATAGTAATTCCCATTGCAAGGTTTTGCATGGGATACGAACCCGTAACCCCACCCCTATCACACCACAAACCTTATACAATACCTGAATCATAGAAAAAATAAGGCGTGAATGCTTAAAGGCAGGCCGTGATAATTCTTTCGTATGTACAGGCTACAGTCCAAAGAGGTTTTATTTATGAGTAGGTTGGCAAAAAGAAACAACTGTTGAATTATTTATCCATGGTCATTCTCTTTTTTCGGGATACTGCAACATTTTACTGCTTTTCACATCCTTTTTCGAATTTCATAAAATCCTGAATTCGGTTTGTAGATATTTACATAAGCTTCGTTCTTTTCAAAAAAATCATCTCGATATCTCAACGAGTATACGCGGTACAGATGATTATTTGAAAACATATTTTATTGTTTTAACATCTTTAAAGGATAAAAATCGAAAAATACTTATGTGCATTTTTTTATATTTACGTAAGATATATTTGAAAGAAAAAAACCATTTCAGTATTTCCACTGGTTTAGGAGATAAGTGGGATTAAGGCCATGATATTTAATTTATTTCAAACAATTGCAAATAACTGAAATATTTTTTAACCAAATACTTTGAAAAAAATTTGACACTGTGTACAGTCATATGATACACAATCTTGCCAGAGCATTTTTTTAAATACTGTACCGTTTGCTAGAAAAAAATTATTTTGCTTCATTTTGGCTTATTTTGACAACAAAATATGTGCTATTTCAGGGGTTAAAATCTAAACATCCGTTTGGTGTATTGCAAAATAAAAATTTAGATACAAACGGTGATATATAAGTGTTAAAACTGCCATAAAAATTTTGATATATGTATTAACTTGCGTTAAAAAATATATGTTTCGAAACCACTGCAAAACTAAAAAGCGAAGCCTTAATTAAAAACACGCTTTATTTTTTTAAAGCTATCAAGGACGAATTTCAAAAAATTCTAAAAATACTTTTTAGATACGGTATTATCTTAAGCGTTATTTTTAAAGAAAAAATCACCTCACTATCTGATATGGTTTAGGAGAAATCAGGGATTAATGATAAACACATGTTATGGCTTTTAACCCCCTTATTTTTCGAATTTCGCAAAAACCAAAATATTCGCAAATATGCATTTCTTTGGGCATTATTATCAAGTTAAAAAAATGATAGCTTTCCCGGTTAATGAGATACCAGGGATTCTTTGAAAACACATTTCACCCCTTTTCACCCCCTTAATTATCGAATTTCAAAAAATCCATTCTTATTGGGTGCCTACGGGCAATTTCGTGGTTCTAGGTCCAGCGGTTTGGGCTGTGTATTGATGAGTGAGTGAGTGAGTGTATCAGTCAGGACACTTCATTTTATATATTTAGATGATGAGTTACTAAGAGAATGGTTGTTTTGAACCTACAATATACCTACTATATACCGGTACAAATATGACAAATGTAACTTAAATTTGTATTTTACTTTTTAGTTCACAAAAATTCTTTACTAGAAACTTCTTTTTTATTTTTTCATCATTTTATTCTCTAATCTCTATAAATTATTTATTGGTTTGTCTGACTACTTCATACAAGACATTGTAATTTAAATAATATAAAAACATAAATTTGCGTTTTAGTTCACGTAATTTAAATAATTTAATGATATACGTGTAATGAACTCATAATATTGTATTGTCACCGAATTTACATAAGTATGTCAATTTTATAAGCTCAATCAGATACCAACAAATGGTTTAATATTTGTTTGCAAATTTTGAAACGGTCAACTTCCTTACATACGAACACTGCAACTTACATAAAAATTTGTAATAATGAAAGCACATAGTTTAAACTACTTGACACAATTGAATTAAATTTATTTATACAGAGGTGAACACATAAAAAGAGTAAATGTAGTGTTTTAATTGCGAATGGAAATTAATGTTTTTTTCGTTTCGAAAAATAAATAATAAACTCAGTATATTAAAATAATCTAAATTTTAACACTGGCAAAATGTTATTTAAAACTCTATAAAAATGAATTATATTTTTTCTTTCGCGTTAACGGCGTGTCTTTAACATAACATTGTAAAAATAACTTCAAAAATCACAGTCCGTTTAGAACTGAAACGTTACTGTTTTTCGCAAGTTTGTTGCTATAGCGTTTTATAGCATAACTTCTGGCCAAATATAAAAAAATTTAATACTTACAAATTTATTGAACACTTGCGACAGGTTTTAAACCCGGGTTTTTAATTATCTACAACACAGCGGAAAGAAGAGCTAACAAAACGTATGTGACGTATTTCTAATGAATCTGACCTTAGAAGGAGAAATAGGGTAAAAAATATATTCACTGAATGCAAAGCAAGAATTTAAAACCATCTACGCTATCATAATTTTACTTGAAGTTATTACAGACTTTATGTAAGTCACTACACTTAATTAAAAAACAAGTTTGGGTTCTTCCACGGAATGATTTTTGTTTAGCGTTGAATTTGGTAGCATGCACAAATAAATTGATAAAAAAAAAAAAAAACGTTATTGCCAACTATATTTCAGTTACTAACAAAGGATTTTCTTCATGTCAATATAGATGTAAGAAAAAATTATTCTTAGGCTTCATTTTTTATTCAGTAATGATGCGAAATATGTTAACATTATTCAAATAATAAATTATACATCCCTCCTAAAAAAACAGAACACTACATAAGAAGCAGTGGCGGTCGAGCGCTTGCCGTACACCTAGGTGATCCGAGTTGTATCCCTGGTGTTTGACATCCGGCTTTACGCATGTAGCTTTGAAAGCATCTGTTTTTTCCTGGAGTGGTTAGTGGCTAATGTGGTCGTTCTTTGCTGACTTAACGAATCCTGACTACATTTCTTCCACTCACACCCGTGTACTTCGCTGCATTTACTTGTCGTTTCTTCATCACAACACTGAATAACGGTTTTTATTATTTCCCGCTCTCTGCTATGCATCTCCTTCCCGCGCCTCTGCAGGCTACCACCTTCACCTTCCATTGTCGGGTGTACACTGAGGGTCGATACTTTCCTAACAGCTACTACATGGCTGTAGACTGTGTGACGCCTCCTTATCTGCTCTTCTTCCCCTGTCTCGCTGTCCCCGCACTCCCGCGCTGAGAGAAGCCAAGATAACTGCCTACTATAATACCTGGGTGTATGTATGTGTTTTCTACGGTTTTCTGCTTTTCCTCGTAGATAGGTTTTTGGCACTTAGTCCATTTTGAATTTCAACTGTGCAATTAGTAAACGTAACTCAACAATTGTCGTCGGCCACCGTAGCATAGTCGGTTAGGCGGCGGTCTACATTGCGAGAGGTCCTGAGTTCGAATCCTGGCTCGGGCATGGCTGTTGTGATGTCCCTTCACCTCACTTCATCCTTATCGGCTCTTGAACCCTCACTGTTAGAAGGCAGTAAAACCTATAGCTATTCTATATGCTAGGCTGCAGTAAAGTATGACCCACGCTGATGATGGGCTTATGTTGAAGACATGTGCAACGTGGCAGACGCAATGCGACGCACGAAACGCGACATAACTGTTTTTAAGCCATTCACAGAGTATCAACTTGCGTCACTGCGATGTGAATTTCGAACGAGACAGACATTCCGAATAAAATTAATTTCCTCATGCCGCAACGAATCCCGCGGCATTCGTAGAAAAACGAGTTATCTTTTGCAAGAATAGTTGTCGCAATGTTTCGTTAGTAACAAAGCGTTGATATTTTTCTCTTATTTTTCAGAAACCATTAAGATAATTTACTTTAAAACTGCTTTACGTCAGTGAACCGTATGGTATAATCATAGTGAACACATCTTTCAAAATGAAATGCTGCGACAAGTAATTGATTATTTGACGGCGCAAACATTTTTTAACATGCAGGAAAATTGACGCGTCTTTTCGTCGAAAGTATCTTTGTTTGTTAAGTTTGACGTACTAAATACGACGACACGGTCAAAAGACCATATCACATGACGGAGAAAAAAATCGTATGAAATAGTTAAAGTAAAGTCATCCCTATGTTACGTTAGCAGACGATTCTAACGCTGCTTTTTCCGTATGCTTTACGGGTTGTTAACACTGAACGCTGTTCAAAACATCGTGGTTCAAAGCCGTTACCGGCCTTTTACAAAATAAATAAATAAATAATAGGCGGATATCTTCCTTGCGAGTTTGAGATAGACTATAAGTTACATTTCTAATTTAATTATCGTCGCCATTTTTCAAAATGATTCACCTCAAGAAAGATTTCGGGTGAGTTTCCGAACAACCAGGATAGCGCGATCTTAACGGGTTATCGTCATGATTTTCACATCAATTGGATAGCCTACTTTACGTATACATACCTAAGAAACTATATGTATCGAACCAGTTATTTTATGTATTGACATGATTTCTGCTTAAGAATGATGATTAGCCAACTTAAATACCTAAACATTAATTTAATGACTTTTCGAAATTCGTCACCTACTGTACGTGGGTTGAAAAGGAGTGACAATAATTGAGATGTGTTTTCATGGATATACTTTGAATACAACATGCTATCATCGTGGTTTCCACCTCAATGGCATTCTCATAAAAACGTTAAGAATTTGATTTTATGAGTTTTCTTTTAGAATTCGAACCCTAAACCGGCGAAAAGACCTAAATGTGGTATCAATAAATAATGTAGCTATCAAACACCTTGATGTATGAAGTTTCTTTTCGCTTCTGAAAATTATTACGAAAATACACTAAATTAAGTTTGCAGATTTTCTGTTTTTAAATTTGCCGCTTAAGGGTTGGAAAGGGGGAAATGTGTTTTTGGTGAATTGTCTTTCAACTGGATACTTACGCAAATGTCTAAAATGAGATTTCAAGATTTTTTGCTTTACGAAATTTGATACAAAAATGGGTGGAAATTCATAACATTTGTTTTGTATTAACCGTCGATATGTATATAACCATTAGAAATATCGAGGTGCTGTTTATTTTAGAATTACGCATACGTAAGCACCCACAACGTTCCACAAGATTTCTCTGCAGACAATAAACTAGTTACTACTGGGTAAACCAGGTTGATTAACCACTATGCAGACGATTCGAAAAGCATGTATGACAATCGAAAAGTGAAATATTCAGAGATAAGATTTTTAAATTTTTGTTGCAAAGGGAGTTTACAGTTAGAATTTAGTTGTTTGTGGACATACGCCATTGCTCATGTTTTGCTGATCAAACCTGCGTTGAATGACAAAGTTCGAAAACGAACAAGAAAAAACAAATATAAAACACACAAAGAAAATAGAAAAAAGCCATCCCAGAGGAATTATGTCTGTTTTTTTCCTTCAAATAATTGTTATATTAGACAAAAAAATTCTAGACATAGAATTCAGTCGAATTTCGACACAACACCCAGGCACAGAAGACAGGCACAAATATAGAATCAGATTCCCAATATGAGAAAAGATGGCAATAGACAAAAAAACAGAGGACAACAAACACAAGACAATAGACAAAACAACACAAGTTAAAAACCAACGTTTGGTTTTTCGTTGGTTTTAACTTGTGTTGTCTATTATCTTTTTTACTGTCCACTGTTCACTGTTTCACTAGCTCGTACAGGCTGGAGACGTGGTTTAGAGGGACGTGAATTTCGCGGATATTTTGTAGGTCAGGTTGAACGTCAATACCATATACTTGACTGTAACTTCTGTGATTGTACGACGGTTGTCTCGACACACATTTGACTAAAGCAAGCCGGTAGTAAATAAGTATATAATTCACAGCCCTATCACGTTCTACCCGCTTATACGGTAGGATTTTACAGGGGCGTCATTTCAGGTTTTTCTTGAGGTAAAGGGGGGGGGACGGGGGGCAAGATTTTTTTTTTTTTGGCGACAGTGACCTTGTTGCATATTTTTATTAATTAAGCATGTATAAATTAGAAACTTTAATAATAAAACTTTGGTTTTATGTGCTTAAGTTAGCATTATTTAAATAAAAAAAATACAAAAAATATATTTTATACCCTTAAAATTCTAAATCCAGGGGGAGGCATTTGCCCCCCCCCCCCCACCCCGAACCACCAAATGACGCCCCTGGGTTGTAAGCCAATTGATACTAAATTTTGGCCAGAGCGAGTATGATACTGAGAAATATACAGTGTTGCCAAATAAATATGCGAAATTCAGGCACCTCTAGCTATGACCTACAGTCAAGAACCATCCCAGCATTCTCGTATCCTCTTGAACGCATGCCCAGTGTTTTACGACAGCGCCACTTCTCGTTCCGTCGAGAACGAAAGAAAATTGCAGCCTCGCATTTTGGCTGTTGAGGGCTAGTGTAGCCCATTGCTAAGTTCATATAGGTTCCATCGAACATAGTCTGTTCATTGTCATGCTATAAAGTGATACCAAGAATTCTGTCAGCGGGAACCTTGCTGAAATAATGTTATTTAGCGCAATGTAACGGTGAGTAGATTGTTTTCTAATACATTATCATATTTTTGTGAATATTTATAAATATTCGCTTCAGTATGTTGCCATATTGAACCAACTTTCGTCCATTTTAGTGCAAAATACAAGTTTACTGTCAAATGTGGATACTTTGACTGCAGGTACAATATCGACTGATTCAAAATACTTAATTGGTGACATTTAGCGAAGAAATTGCGATCTTTACCTGAATGGATGAAACTTAAGGGTTTAAATACTTATCTATTAGTATTTATTTGTTCATTAAATTGTTACAAAACAAAATTCTTGGTTAGGTCAATGTTACCTTTGCAGTCATTTGACTTTACCCCCTTTCCCCTTTTTTATTTACATCTTCTTTCCATTTTTACATAAACTATTTTAAATTGCCAGTCGAACTGTTTACATTGGTATCAACATTTTCAGTAGTTAAAAAGGTCACTATACAAGTGATGTAAAGATGAGTTTTGCTAAATGTATACAACTGTAGCGTTTTCACCAACTTTTGACCCAAATGAGCTCTCTATGAATGTATGTGTGTATTGTCAAAGGTCGCGTGTTAATAAGAAGGCGATCTCTGCATGGTCATGGTGGGTCGCTGCATCTCCGGGTCGGCTGGTACCCTAGGACGAGTCACGGGGGTTATTAGCGGGACAGCTACACCTTGTTACCACCCGACAATTCGCGCGTCTCGTCAGCGCCCTTCGCCCGCCGTGACTCGACAGCTTTACGTCGCACCTACGCACGTTCTCGCCAGCGTGTTCGCTCAACCAGGGCCGCCTTCCGTTTTTCACTGATTTCACTGATATCACTGACAGTTCGCCAGTGTCCGTGAACAATAAGGGG